>NDGN011353266.1:0-13071 GCA_002564285.1 Tympanoctomys barrerae | reverse complement strand
GCTGGCCACACACACACACACACACACACACACACACAAATAAATAAATAATTTTTTTTTAAATGTGGAGTGATATATTCCCTGGAATTCTTATAAGGGAAGTAAGAGCAAAGGTTACCAGGACAACTTACAGCACTGTACTGATTTTCCTGTTTTAAAATTTCATTGACTTAAAAGTCTATTAAAAGTACATATCAAAAATGACACTCTGGGTGGGCTGAACTGGCCACCAGAAAAAAAAAAAAAAAGACAGTCTTCTAAGTGGATGTGCTCCCAGTGAGATCATCACATTCTACAGCTAAATGTGTTTATAAAGGTGATAACGGAAGTGGTTGCCCAATTTGTCACTTGTATTCAATGTGGAACACAGAATAAACTCTAGAGCTCCCAGTGAAATGAATGGAGCGCTGCCACGGATGAAGATGCGTAACACGGGAGCTGCTCCCTCAGAGTGTGGAGGGAGAGGATTGTTGGCGAGGTGCTTGAGGTACTGAAAACCCTGAAGCCCTGGAGGCAGCTCTACCTGGGCGAGGTGTAGAAGGATGCCAGGGGTCCAGGACAGGAAGTCTCAGGCTGAGGAACATGAACTCTGAAGAAGTGAGAAGCAGTGTGCATTTTAGTGCATCGAGTAAGGCTAGAACACGCATTACAACTAATCAGTGCTGAGCTCTGGTCAGTTTCTGTGCTGTTTTTCAGGTAAGAGTAATTATACCTAACCCTCACTATGATCTTATGGAATAGATATCATTAACTTTACTCAAAATTAATGAGACTAATTCAGTTGACAAGTTCAATTCATTTACTCAAGGTAAATGAATGGAGCTAGTAAATGGGTGAGCCAGGGTTTGTACCTGTCTTAGTCAACAGTTTTTCCCCAAAACTGAACCTTACCACCTATGGACAAATTTAAAAAGAACTTAAAGTTTCAGTTTTTGACATTCTGTGACATCCTGTCTGCTATATTCTTGGGACGCTAATTCAACCCATTTTTGATCACCAGTGTCAGGGGCTCCAAAGACAGCCTTCAGATGATCTTCTGCCTTATACAGTAGAGCTAAAAGGTCCATCTCCTTGGGCTGGCAGGATAGCTCAGCAGCCTAAAGCAGCTGCTTAGGCAAGAGTGCAGGGACTGTGGTTCATTCCCCCAGCACCACATGCAGTGCCAGCCCTGCCCCCAGATGGGCTGAGCCCACCACCGAAAAAAAGAAAAAGAAAAAGAAAAATCCATCTCCTTGTAACACCATACAGATTTATCATTCTAGTGATGGCAAACCTTCTAGAAGTTTCCATGATACCAACAGCCTGCCTAAGCATGCATGCCATATGTTTGCCACCGCTACTTTAGACTCGTACAGCATCTAATCTGTCCTACCACCACCACTATCGCCATCAGGATAGTTGTTATGACCCTTTTCATCCTCATTTCCTAGCCAAACAAGGGAAGTCCCTTTGCTGCTTGGCTATAAACAAATACATGCTATAAAGAGTTATAGATGCTATAATTGGGGCACAGAGGAGGCATAAAGGATGGAATCATCAGTTCTACTTGGAGGAGTCTAAAAAGGCATTGGGAGCAATGAAGCTTGTCATGCAGTTTTTTGCCAAGTAAGGACTGACCCAGACTTGGGTACCATTTTGTTTGTTCATTCACTGAGCAGTTGCATAGTGTTTTCCACCAGACCCTAGACAGGGTGCTGTGGATACATAATGAGAGATGCTCATGTCGTCCTCATCCCCATGATACATTCTGTAGCAATGCAGCACTAGGCAGATGGCAGGAAGTTCAGCTGGGCTGGACCGGTGGAGGAAGGGCAGACCTTGGAGGAATATGGTAGGGACAGGGAGATGGAGCCTGCGGGCAGGTGGCCATGGAGATGCACTGCTGATTGGCTCAAGAAAATGAAAAGCAGTACAGTGTTTTCAGGAGTTTTTTTAAATAAAGAAAAATCTGAAATGGAGTTTGAGGTTGGTCTTTGTTAACACTCATTGAGGAGGGAGCCAGGAGTCCCAATTCCAGAGTTGTAAACAACCCCAGTATTGGATCCGACTCTTAAAAAGGAAAGATCTCCTACAAATGAAAAAGTTTGTTTACTATTCATAGGAGACGTGTCTCTGCAGCAGATCCCTCATCTCTAGCATGCATGAGTCTAAAACACCAGGAGAGGCTGTACACTGTACTGCTTCTTAACATGAATGCGCATATGTTCTCCTGGGAAAATGAAGGTACATTCATCCTTCAGTGAAATCATATCCAAAAGTCAAGAAAACAACATGCTGAGGAGTCTGCCCCCAGGCCCATAAAGAGATTACTCCAAAACACTGACCTCAGGAAAATGCGCTATACTAGAACTTCTTACAGGCCATAAATTGTGAAGGCAGTTCCTTGGCTTATGTGGCATTGGCCAGGACATGGTGTCTTGGCAAGCACATGGGTTCTGGGAGTGGGATGTTTACCGTTAGTTATGGGATTCTTCAGGGTAATAAGGCAATAGCATAAATCAGGAAGTCGAGCCAGCTTGAAGTAGCAGCAGAATAATCACAGCTAGGTACTGATATATTGGCTAATGGTGTGGACTTAATCCTGGGGGCTGTCGGGAGGCTGTGAAGAGGCGCACGGGAGAGTCATAAATATGGCAGTGAGACCCTTGTCCCTGCACATTCCCAAGTGCTGAAGCTTGTCAAGTGAAATGTCTGTCGTCAGCACTGTGGAAAGTGGCCAAAAGTTCTACCTGAACAAACCTTTAGAAGGTGGAAAACCTTATTTTAGAGACAGGCCACAAGATGTGCACTGTTCTCCTGGCGGAAAGCTTGCATGTGAATACAGGATGCACCAGCGAGAGAGAAGGCGGTGCAGACACCAGCAGCTCACGCCTGGGATGCTGGCAAGCGACAGGCTCCAGGCCCTGCTTTATGCCTTCTGTGTGGTGTATCTTCTATCATCTGTCAACTTACAAAGCACAAGGCTGGTCCACAAAACACAGTATGTGAAGATTATGCCCAAGTTCAAGTCCTGCCGTGTTACTGCGTCAAGTTGGTGTCTCCGGGTCTGTCTGAGACCTCATTTAAATATGTTTAAAACTCTGCAGAATGCTGTCACATTCCCTGGCCCATTTAATGTTCACAATGCTACAAGTAGTTATTTTGACTTTCCTGAAAATGAAATTGGAACCCAGAAAAGCTGAGGAACTCGTTCAAGGCCACGTAGTGATTAAATCCAGTAATGAGACAGGGCCAAACCCAGGTCTTCTGCTTGTCACATAGTGCAGAGTGTCGCACAGCTTGCCTTCCCCAGGGGACCTGGGAATGAGGAGCAGACCCTGCTCTCCCTGCTTTATGCTGTGACACGAAGCTGCAATCATCTGGACCTGCCCTGGCATGCAGTAAATGGTGTCCGTGAGCGGGATGAAGTGGGTGCCCCACTCACTTCACGCTCACACTGGTGCCACGTTGACGGACGCCTGGACATGCGGAGCATGCGGACCCGCCAGCCCTCACCCCCCAGCTGTCACTGCACACAGCCCAAGTTCATTAAACCCAGATTATTTAATGACAGTTAATAAGATAAACTTCCTCCTAGAAGCCAATAGGAGTTGACACTTCGTCTCTTAACTGGTACTCAGGAGCTGATGTGGCACTTTCCGCCAGCCAGAGCAGGTCTTTAAAGCTCTTAACAATAATAGGTATATACACTTCCCTGAAAAGGGATGATGTACACATGTGGTTTCTAAAAACAAGTTAACCCCTCAGCATCCGCTGAAAGCATAGTGGATTTTCCAGCCTTTGGCTACAAAGAGGTCCATCCGCGTTGAGGTCTATCTGAGGCCCAGGGTCACAGGATATTTGTCAGGGTTGTATCCAAAAGTCAAAATCCCTCTGATCCTATATACTCTAGAAAGGACCTAATTTCCTACGGTGGTTTACAGAAGGAAAGAACTTGGATATGGTGACTCTTTCATCTTGAGGAACTTGATTTTCAATAACTTTGCAGGGCCTTACTAGGAATAGATCACGGTTCCTACACACAGTCACCTCTGTCCCCAGCCAAGGACAGTTTTGCACCGACACTGACCTCTCAGACTCTAATCTGCCTTCTTGCTTCCTGGAGCCACCAGAGAGTGAACACAGCCACCCGAAGCAGCTGCAGATTGAATGTTTATGGCTTAGCTTGTCCCATGCATTTGTGCGGGGAGGAGGCCCCCGAGGATTTTGGAAGGATTTTTAAAGCATTAAGAGACATATTCCTTGCTGAAAATTCTTCCCTTGACTCTAGAAAAACTCACAAAACAGCAAAAAGAATTTATCAAAATTAATAGCTGCTGGGATGAATATAAATATAAATTATATCATGTTTATTTTAATATTATTTATAGAATGCGCTTGTTCTAATCTTTATAGCAATGTTTTAAAATATGTCCTTGAGCTGCATTTTTCAGAGTAGGGATAGGATCTGGCATAATCCATGAATTAGTGACTATGATTTAATTGTATCAGTTGCTGTGTATAATGACACAAAGAAATAAGAGGACTGGTAAGTTTGTGCTTTAACACAAAGCCAGAGACCTGTGTGACAGCCTGAGAAACCCTGTAGCATTTTCCAGCTTCCTAATAGTGAGTGAAAAACCAAACATGTGAGTAAAATGTAGAACTGCCCCGATTCTGAATTTGTACTAAAATATACTGTTTAGCTTTTTTATTGTGCTAAATATTTTTTCTATTTAGTTTTTATTGTATCCATTTGTATCTGTTTTGTCTTTTTAAAAAATGTGTGACTATGATTCCTACAGGAATAAACAGCTTTGCTGTCACAGACCTGAAATTATCTAGCCTTTTTTTTTCTTTGAAACTGGCTATTAAAGTGGATTTATAGTAATCCAAGATTTCTTAGCAAGACAGCCACTATATAAAAGCAAAACAGGCTAAAAATTTAATATTGACAGCTATGTCTCAGAAATGTAGAAATTGATAGGGAATTCTTAGACTGGCTAAAGTAAAAGGTTAAAATAAGAGAGAATAAGGTATGCCCACAGAATGGGAATTGTCACACCTTTTACAGACATAAACTATATCTTATTGGAAGGCGTATGCCCAAGTAATCCAGAAGCCGCAGATTATCTTCTTTCATGATATTCATGTGTTTGCATGTTGATGTCATCTTTTTCATGTTTCCATGCCAAGGCCTATCATCTCATTGAGTACTTATTTTACTCCATTAATTTAAAAAAGATTCTGTTGCATGAATTCAACAAATTATTCCTTTGTTCTTGTTGAATGAATATGCCAAAAAGTATTCACCAATTTGTCATCAAAGCCTCTCCTCAAATGAGTCAGGAAATGGTCGAACAGCTGTTTTAATTTCCATGAGTATTGATAAATATATGTCAAAAAAATTTGGAGGGAAGAAAATTAGAAGATATATTTCAGGGCACATGGCGATCATTCTAATTTTTCAGTTAAAAATGCCCTCATATTCTAAGACTTTGTAAGCTGGATCAGTGCCAAAAGTGCTTTTTATGACTAAGCTGTAAACCAGTGGAAAATAGGATTTATGAACTCTGAGTTTGTTGATGCCACTTCTGTTGCTCCTCTCACACATTGCAGTTGTCAAATGTTTTGATGTAGTTAGCATTATATTTCTACTTTCTTTTGGAGAAAAAAATAACGCCTGTGTCGTGGGACAGTGTGCTTACTGATGAGGAAAGACCTATCATGGAGAAGAATACGGTAATGGGTTCACACTTGCCAAGGAAAGAAGTCACTGATGTCCAGGGATATTACAGGTTCAAAGGGAAGAGATGCTCCCTTAGGCCACTGCTAGTCCATTTAGCACATTACCACTTCTATTATGGGTTAGTTTTAATTCAGGTCTCCTTTCCAAGAGTCCTGCTGCCATTTAAACTCTTGTGAGGTTGGAAGGGGCCCAATTGCACTTGAAACACCCAGGCCCATGGCAAAGAGCACCTCCTTCGGAGGACCCGTGTCTGCCTTCCCCACTGCTCTGACCTCACTCACTTGGGCCCTGGGTTCTGCCTTAATCAGTTAATCTGCTTTCCAGGATTTCCCTTTTGAAAGGCTAACCTTTCATCTTTCTGTGCTGTGAACATCAAACAGATAGAAAGGAAGCCTTCCTTTGCCAAGGATAATTCTACTATTTTTGATAGCTGCTAGGGCACACTTACAGCTAATCAATAAAATAGCAGGTTCCAGGAAGAATTAAGAAACAATGTGAGTTGCACCCTTACAATTTAGTCATATTTTTCTTCAGAAATGTCTTTTTCCCCCTGCTTTGAAACGACAGCTAACTTCTGCTGCAGCCTGCCCTCAAGTCTCTCAGGGCGGAGACAGGCTACCTAAGAAATCTAAACCCAAGTGATTTGCATGCAGCTGCCTGTCAAGGGCAGAATACCAGCCCAGAAAGCTAGCAGAGGCTTTGCGTGTCATCTTCCTTCAGCTGAAGTTGGTCCAAGTGCAACTTTAGCATACTGTAGCCGTAAAGAAGGAATTTTATTTACTGTTTGCATCTAACTGGCTTTGCTGAGATTGAGCTTTGAGCAGATGGAGGACCGTGTGACTGACCTTGTGTGGGTGCTTTTGCCCCTGAGTGGCTCCTTTCTCAGCACAGAGACTGCGGGGTCAAGCTCTTGAAATATCCCTGTGCTTGCTGAAATTTAGGGTGACTCCTTTTGTGTACTGACTATGCATGTTCCCTCTGTTTGTCACAGGTGGACTGTGCCCAGGGTCCAGTGATCCTTGTGTGGAGAAGCCGTGCCCAGGGGACATGCAGTGCATCGGCTACGAAGCCAGCAGGAGACTGTTTCTCTGCCAGTGTCCACCAGGGAAGCTCGGAGAGTGTTCAGGTGCAGAGTGGCGTGGCTTAACAAGGGTCCACTTTCCTATTTGTGAAACACTAGCTAGCAAATCCGGTGCCCAGGCCATTCCAGAAGACGTTTGTGTCTGCGTATAACATCTTCCTTCAGAACACAGCCAGGGATTGATCACAGCTGCAGGATGGACTAAGGACACATGGGCAGACTGGACTCCTGATAGACAGAGAACATAGCGTGTGTTCTTGGTCATACTGTGTGGCAATTACAGGGGTGAAAGGATGGAAGGTATAGAACCATTGGTTTAGGAAAGCAGGCAGAGTGTCTGGAGTATGATTTTTGATATTCACAGGGCTACACAAATCCATAGCCATGAAACAGATCAACAGAGGTAGAGCCAAGCAAACACTGGTGGCCTTCTAGAATTGACCAACCCAAAGCCCTCAGTAAACTGACTCTACACTGGAAATGTACAACTGATGGCATGTTCCAGGAGGAATAGCTGCTTACCTCTGTACTATAAGGGAAGATAATATTTATATTATCTTGACTCAGGCAGCCCTCTATTTCCGATATTCACTGAATTTCAATACTTCTGCTGATTCACATATTCTCTGCCACTTCTTTCCTCTTAAAAGAGTATTCATGTTTGGTACCAAATGAATTCTCTTTTTGTTGTAGGGTGTATTTAAAATATAGACATGGGCTGGGGAGATAGCTCAGCGGCTTCCAAGTTTGATCCCCGGTACCACAAAAGAAAAGAAAAAGAAAAAATAATATACAGACACATTGGTGGCAGTTTTGAACTGAAATAGTATTTGTTGTGATGACAATAGTAACTGTAGGAAAAATTAAAAAGAATTATGTCCGATGTGCAAGATACTTTGCTACACCTTGAGTTTTAGGAATGGAACCCTTGCCATGAGAAGTATTTTCTAAAAAATGAAAACAAAAATTCCTTCAAAGTTGATGTTAAGAGTAGTATGGCCCATGAAGTGAATGGATGCTTACCTAAATCATCCAAGGTTTATGCTTAAAATACAATTATTCTTCCCCTGCCCCAACACACATGCCATGCACACAGCAAGTGGGTATGTGGATACCATATAGCCACATCTTACTCTTTTTGGTGTCATTTTATACCCATCTCCTTTATATTTTCTATATAGGAAACGTTTACATTTCCATGGTAATTATCCATTTGGAATATTTCTGTATTTTCCACTTTCACTCCAGCAAGGCAGCTTTTCAACAATTATTTTGCTTGTTAAAATATAGTTATAGGTAATAAAAATGATGAACTCAGAATTCATCGGTGGGCAATGATAGAGTAGTCTAAAGATTCTGGGAAGGAGAGCCTTGAAATTCATGGTCAGGAAATGAAACTGTGACAGCACAGATATTCCTTTTATATCAGTTACCTTTTTTCATCATTAGTGTAAATAACATAAGTGGGCTATTTGGTATTAGGTTACTTGAGGAACAGGACTATATTTAAAAATGGTTTCATTGTCTTGTCTTTGGTTTCATAGAATCTCAACTTCTTGAGCCCCTAATAAGTAAAAGGAATTGGTGGGGTAGGTGTGGAGTAGGGAAGGATTAGCGGTTTTCTTTTAATAATGCTAATTTTAGAAAGTGGTATTTGAGGATTAGTGATACTAAAACATTCCAGGTTATAGAATTTACCAATTACTCATATATTTTGGGTAACTAGCTATTAATAATTATTTTATTTTGAAGTTAGAATGTGATGTGAAGTGGAGAATGTTTTTTAATGAAAACAGGTTTCTCCTCAGTGCTTTTACTAAATTAGCTCCCTCTTTAATCAACTTGCTTGGTGGGAGCTGGGTGATTGCACGTGTTCCTGCTCATTTCTGGGTGTTAAAATTGATGTTTTCTTGGAATGATCTTTTCAGGACACACTTCTCTTAGCTTTGCTGGAAACAGTTATATCAAATATCGTCTTTCTGAAAATAGCAAAGAAGAAGACTTCAAGTTAGCTCTACGCCTGAGAACCCTGCAAAGCAACGGAATTATAATGTACACCAGAGCAAATCCCTGCATCATTCTGAAGGTGTGTGAAATGGACTATCTTTTCCAGCCTTCAGGTTTCATGTGAATGTTTGGCCTTTGGATAGAGAACTGCTGATGTTGTTTTATCTTTTGAGATTAGAAAACCATAATAGACTTCAGGGCAAGGGAGGAGCATCAACAGACCCAGGAAATGTGCCAGTGTTCCATTTCTTTTTCATTTTTGGCTTTAACATTGACTCTTGGTAGGTTGGGGCATCTTGCTGTACAGAGCAGGTCTGAGGACAGGCCTTCTGTGAGCTGTAATTGTTCACAGTTGGTTAGAATGCATCTCCTGGGGATGGCACAGCTGTGAGAGGAGTTTAAGACCTGCCTCTCCCTTGCTCCCTCCACTGGTGGGACTTAGGGCTCAGAGACCTATGGGAACACCAGTGACACAGTAGGACCCTAGCTAAAACACACATGATGGGCAGATGGAACTAGAGTCATGGAAATATCCCATGCAACCTTAGCAATACAAACAAACAGGTGATTTCTTTTTTTAATTATTAATTTTATTGAGAAATAAATAGCAATGAGACAGTTTCAAAACAGGTTAGTAGGCCAGTTATAATAATTAATACATTGGATATTGTTGTCTTCATAGAGTTATTCATAGTACAAGGTGCACACATGATATCCAGTCCAAACACTGTTAGTAGAAATCCTTCTTCTCACTGAATTAAGAGAAAGTAGCTGTGTATCTATCCTATTTTATGTATATATTTCACTACAAAATGGTCCTTCATATATCCCACCTTTTTTGTTTAGTTTTGTCAGAGATGAGTATTCCCTTTCCATTTAGATATTGTAGGTGCATGAATTCAGCAAAATTATCCAATATAGTCCAGTAGTCCATAATAGTAGTGGGTTATTCATAGGACTGGCAATATCAGAAGTCAACAGGTGATTTCTAACCTTTCTTTTTATTTTATTCTATTTGTCTTCTTCCTCTCTTTTGTCCACTACATTGCTTAAATCTATAATACTGTCATGTGATTAAACATCTCTTCTCCTTCTGGTGTACTTCACCACTCCTCCATTCTTTCCAGGCAAGCGCTTATTCTACTGAGCCATCTCCCTGGCCCTTCCTCCATTCTTTCCCTCTTATGTCCTACAATTACCCAAAACCTGGATGATAAGCTGGTACCCTCCAACCTTGCTCCTACTATATTCAACCTGTCTCATCTCTCCATCCTACTGCTGTCCTCTTGAAGCCCCTTCCCACAACAGGATAAAATCATTCCACTAAGTGGAAAATAATTGCATACAAGTTCCTTGTATAAATTGGATTATATAATATTTCTATAGACCTATCTTATACAGTTACAGATATCAGGCTAATAGTTACCATAGTTTGTCAGTAGCCAGACTGTACTTGAGTATGTTGTTGCCAAGTAAACCACTTTAGCAAGGATGTCATAATGCTATGACCAGTTTTTCTACCTGAATGACAGCATTTAAATTAGAAGGTGTCATAAACATCATCATAGTTCAGTATCAAAGAAATGACCCCAAGTCAAATTGATAGGAACTCTTCAGATTTATATCTATATTGGGAAGCTAGGTTCTTGGGATATAAAGACCAAGAATCACCTATATCTAGAAGACATCCAGAAGAACAGAAACTGCCTAAGGAAGCCTGGACACCAATGGAAAGGCTATCTAACATAAGAAACCTACAAGTATCAACACAGAAAATAAAACAAAATAGAAAGTAGAAAATGGCAAAATGGAGAAGCAACATGCTCCCAAATGCCCTGCCCACCCAGGAGAAGCCCAGAGCAAAGAGACAGAGGAAATTGGTAGCCAACAAATGAAACCCTCTGAAATGATAGCAGCAGAAGTGAAACAAATGGAAGAGGTCATAGGAAAAATAATCTCTAAGGTATAAATAGAAATGACTTTCCAAGTAAAGTACATTAAAGCAGATAGATAGAAATAAACAAACAAGAGCTCAGGAAAAGGGTAGAAACTGTGACTTCCAAATATAGTCAAGAAATAGAATTAATGAAACACAAAGAATGAAAGGCAGATTAGAAACTCCACTGAAAGGCCAGGGAGATGGCTCAGTTGAATAAGCGCTTCCCTGGCAAGCGCAAGGGCCTGAGTTCAAGCCCTGGGTCCACAAAAAAGAAATTCCACTGAAAGTAGATTAAATGAAAGTGTGGCTAAAATATCAGATTTAGAATATAGGACGTGATTAGTGAAAGGAAAGATGACTTAAAGAGAGCACAAAAATCAACAGCTACAGGGTGAAGCAAAGAATAACAACATAAGATTGATTGGAATCAATGAGAAAGTTAGAAATAGTACAAAAGCCATTAAAAATCTTTTCACAGAAGTAATGGCAGAAAATTTCCCAAACACAGGTAAAAACATTGACATACAAATAATATACTGTATAGAACTCCAGATAGTCATGATCAAATCAGATCTACACCAAGGCATATAATAATCAAGATTCCAGAAATTCAGCATAAGAACAAAATATTAAAGGCAGCTAGATAAAAGAAACAGACCTATAAGGAAAACCCATCAAAATCACAGGAGACTTCTTAACACAAACCCTCAAACCAAGGAGAACTTGGGGTAAGTTATTTCAATCCCTACAGGAAAATAATCTTCAACCCAAATTGATGAACCCCACAAAACTATCTTTCAAAATTGATAGAGAAAGAAGATACTTCCATGACAAAAAACAGCTGAATAAACTAGCTCTATAGACTGCTCTGAAGAACATATTAGAAAGAGATAATAAAAACCCCAAATACATGAACAACAACAGAAAGTAGCAGCCAGGCAGGGTAAGCAACTAAATGGACAAGAAAGATAAGAAACAAACCACAAGAAAACTGGGCTGGGGAAATAGCCCAGTAAATAGTAGAATAAGTGCATGCCTGGCAAGTGCAAGGGCTTGAGTTCAACCCCTGGTTCTGCCAAAATAATTAAATAAACAGCAAGAAAACAGCAAGAAAAAGATAAGCAAATCTATATCTATATCTATATATATATAATAACCATCCATGTAAATGTTCTCAAATCACCAATAAACAGGCTTGCAGAATGGTTTATTAAAAAGCAAGGTGTAACAATATGCTACATTTAAGAAAAACATTTAACACAAAAAGAAATTCATGGGGACTGGGGAGATGGCTCAGTGGAATAAGCGCTTCCCTGGCAAGCGCAAGGCCCTGAGTTCAATCCCTGGTTCCACAAAAAAAAAAAAAAAAAAAAAAAATTCATGGACTAAAAGTCAAAGGATGGAAATTGCCATAGTAACCTGGAAAGAGCTACCGAGGGGTAGCTATTCTATTTACAGACAATGCAAACTTTAGGCCCAAACTGATCAAAGGTGATAAAGAAAGTCACTGAGATGAGCACACACTTCTCATGTGAAGAAATACAAACGGCAAATACATAAAAAAATGTACAGCATTGTTGGTCATTCTAGAAATGCAAATTAAAACAGTGCTGAGATTACATTTCCAGAAAGAATGACTGTTTTCAAGAAACCAACCAATAACAAATGCTGGAGGGGCTGGAGGGGGAAAGGAACCTTTATCCACTATTGTTAAAAGTATAGACTGGTGCAACCACTGTTGAAATTGGTATGGCAATTTCTTAAAAACAAAACAAAAAAACCCAGGATTAGAGATCCCATTCAACCCAGCTATTTCCCTCTAAGTGTCTTCCCAGAAGAATTAAAACCATCATAGCATAGTGATATATGTGCACCCATATTTATAGCAGTGCAATTTGCCATGGCTAAATCTTCGAAACAACCCAAATACCCATGAACCAAGGAATGGATAAAAAATGATGTGCTGTTTTTTTGTACAATGGAGTGCTACTCAGCCATAAAGAATGATAAACTAGAGACTATTTTTTGGCAGGAGGTACCAGGAATAGAACTCCAAGGACCTTGTGCTTTCCAGGCAGGTGCTTGTGCCACTGAGCTATATTCCTGGGGCCCTGGAGGTTTTTGTAGGTGAACGGATGCAACTTGTAAGTGGAATAAATCAGATTCATATGTGTAACCACTGTCGTCTCACTCATGTGAGAAACTGAATGAGTTAAGAGTCCAAACATACAACAGATATTGTGAATTGTAAAGAAACTGTTTAAAAGACAAACTGTGATGTGGGAACACAAAAGGGAGAAAATGGCAAAAAAAAAA
>NDGN011353264.1:0-12817 GCA_002564285.1 Tympanoctomys barrerae | reverse complement strand
TTTTTTTTTTTTTAAATCTACACACTCAATCAGGCAACCACTTTTACCACAAATTCTTGAAAAGAGAGCAGACATTTCCAGACCACACTATCGTTTACATCTTTCTCTCCCACACTCAAAGTGGCTCCAATTTCTGAAATTGCTTTCCGTAATGTGTGTGGCTTTCATCCGGACCACTCCAGAGATGCCTTATCACACAACAGCACTTGGCAACTCTGTTGTCTTCTTCCCTCGCAGGGTCACATTATTTTTTATTTCTTACCTCCACTCCTACCTAAATGGTGTCACTAGAGACTGACGGCAGCCTGAAATGATTTGTTGGCGTTCCGCGGGCAGTAAATGCCTGCTCAGATGACTGCAGAGTAATAACAGAGTTATGGCTTTCCAAATTGATTTTTTAAATGTTTGAAATATAATCTTAAGAGGAAAAAAATGAGCATGCAAAGGAATATGTAAATTACGATAGATAAAATGTTGTACACATAGGCAGACTCTGGAAAATGATGGATACAAGCAAGAATTGGAGTTTTGGGGTGGTGGGATTAAGGATAATATTTTTTAAATTTTCTTGCACCATCATTTTTTAAATTTTTCTTATACCATCTTCATTTAAAAAAAAAATCCAAAAATACTTCCTAGGACTGGAGGCCACTGGAGTAGACGAAACTTAACCAATATGTATGCATGAGTTGTAGCTTGGTCTTATTGCCAAGTGGCTACATCCAGAATTGAAATACAACATGAAACTATTTTTACTGATTAAGCAAAACTCTATCCAAAATCAACAGGAAGAAAAATAGAGAATGGGGAAACCAACTATTAAATTATATAAATCCAGTTATCATGAGTCATTTAAAAGGAGGAGCTGCTTCAGGACTGAGTTCATACTTTGGCAGCTAATTACCGCTGATTGCTGAGAGAGAAGCTTGAAAGGGCAATGATCATTTCCAGAGATGCTGAATTCGGAAAAGGACAGGAATTGGGTCCTTGAGTACCTGCCACAAAACGTAGAGTGGGAGGACCATATGCTGCAGTCCTACCCAGAAAATGAAACAAAACCAACAGCCCAAGGCTCCTCTAACTTCATAGCTTCTCCATTTCAGGATCAGACTCTTTCATATTAATGGATGCAAAGGCTCCAAGGGGCCCTTATTTTGTGGAAGGAGGATAGACCTGCCCCGCTTGTTGTGTTTGATGCCCCTAGATTTATATTTTCTCATTTTGTTGATCCCACAACATGAGAGAACAGTCCATGCTTAGAATAACCTTCCTCCTTTTTAAAAAATGTATTTGGTACAGGTTCTCACTACGCAGATCAGACACACAGTGATCCTCCTGTTTTCAGCTCCCCAGCACTGAGATTATAGGCGGGAACCACCGCATCTGGTCTTGGTGACCAGCTCAGCATGCCCAGGGGCAGGGACAGTGTGGCATGTGGTGCTGAAGATCCAACCCCAGTCCCTGTGCTTGCCTAAACAAGGGCTTAGTCCTCTGAGCTATCTCACTGGCCCTTCAAAGAACTTTTCTATTTTTTATAATACTAAAAACTAAACATAGAGGTACTTCATCACTGGGCTACATCTCCAGTCCTTTTCATTTATTTTTCCTTTTTTTTTTTCCTGAAAAATGTCTTGCTAAATCGCCAAGCTACACTCAAATATGTAATCCTCTTGCTTCAGCTTCAGAAGTCATTGGAATTACAGGTCTGTGTTACTGCACCAGATTAACAGAGTATCTTTCAAGCTGCCAATCCACTGCACGAGGCAGATGAGTAAAGAAAAGCTGCTGCATCACCCCAGTTTCTTCCTCTACCTCTTTAAAGTGAACATTTGTTTGGTGAGCAATCATAGCTAAACATTCAGCTTATCACTGATATTGTGTTTTACCCCAAAGCATCATCGCCCAGTTTACTTACTTCATTCACAGAAGAAGCGATACAGCTTGCTTTGTAAGCAATATTTGTACTTGCTTCTACTTCCTATACCCAAGTCAAAATAAGGAATCACATAAACTGTTTCCCAGAATGGGACTCTTTTCCTACTTAGTGATAAAATTTCAGGGCAGAGGTGCAATCTTCTACTGAACTTGAGGTAACAGACACACCGAGAGCTCTCCTGTTACTTACTGTCTTTGCTTTCTATCCCACCTGTTTCTTACTGCTCTGCCTCCTGTATAGAGCCTTTCACCCACTGTGCCTGTCTAGAAAAACCTTTGATCAACATTTTTCTTGTTTAGATTAAGAAAAAAGAAAAAGACTTTGTTTGCATGTGATAATAGAATAGATATGGAACTCAGGTCTTAATAAATTATTCATTTTTCCACCAAGTATTTATTAAGCATTGTTCACTGAGGATACATACGTGATCTCAAGATGAACGGAGTTCAAAGAGGAAGCTAATCTTTATCAACACTGTCCACCAAGACTATCTACAAAGGTGAAAATGTTTGTATCTGTTCTGTCGTTGTGTGACTCCTAGTTGCCCGTAGCTATTGAATATGCGCTTCATGTGACAGAGAAATGAAAATTAAATTTGTCTTCAATATTATAAATGTAAATATCCATGATTATTGCCTCTCGCGATGGTGGCATGTGATCAAATCTATAAAGGAGAAACCTGTCTGGAGGAATGAGAATGCACAGGATGGGGGCAGTAAGAACCACTGAGTATCTGAGAATCAATAACGGTTACCCAAGTGAGAAGAAAAGACAGAGGAAAGTGTTCCAGGTACACTGAATAATTTGTAAAGGCCCCGCAGTGTGGGAGCCACTGCTAACGCTTCTCACCGGAGCTCTGGTTCAGGAGTTTTGTGGGTTCACCTGCGGGTTAAGGCACAGAGGCTGATTAAGGCGATGACGTCATGGCTTAAGAAAGAACATCACCAGCAAGCGCATCGCCAGCTCCAGGCCTGCTTTACGGGGATCACCCAAGGCGTGAAATGGAAAAGGCCAGCATCAGCGAGGCCCACTTTGAGGCCAATGAGTTACTCCTGTCAATGTGTCAAAGACCTGGACGAAAGCCACAGCAGGGGCCGGGGAGATGGCTCAGAAGAATGAGCACTTCCCTGGCAAGTGCGAGGTCTGAGTTCAATCCCCGGTTCTGCCAAAAATAAAAACAAAAAATAAAAAATCAAGCAACAGCGGTATTGGTGATATAGGGACAGGGAGAATCTTCCTGCAGCTTTCCAAAGCAAGTGCTACCAAAATGACATCCATAGGAAGGTTTAGAGTTCACTTCAGAGAAGACACAGAGGAGGTGTTCTCACTTACCATCTTCCCTTTTCTGTCACTGGAAAGAGCCAAAGGTGAAGCAAAGTCCAACAATTCCACAATATTGCTGGATGTTTATTTTGAGTCTAAACGTTACCGCTGACCTTCAGCCCAATGCTGTTTGGCACCTGTGCCATTATTGGAAACATTTATTTTGAGGGAAGGAAGAAAAAGACTTTAAACTTATTCAGTTTCCTTAATCAACCAAAATATGATGAAGTATAAGCGAATGTGAAGCATGGTTTCGAATCTTAACCTGAATATCATTTGCTCGGGAAAGTTTTCTTTAACAGACACCAAATAAACATTTTCATAGTAAACTGGGCTTCTTCGGGCTTCCCCAAATTGCAAGCAAGCCATGACCCCTGTGACTCCTTGTGTAACGCTTGCATTCTCTGCAGTTACATAGGCTCCATGAGGCCAGGGTTTGGTGTCTCGGCAGCGCCCCAGAGGATGGGACACATTCAGGGAAGAAGCCTCAGCGATGACTGCGACATGGAAAACTTCAGGGAAATAGCTGAAATGAGAGTGATTCTCTTTTGGCTTCAATTTCCTCTCTTGGAAGGAGAAATAATAATTACATGTTCAACAGATCCCTGTTACTGCCCTCTTTCCACTACTACATCAAATCTTATTTTCTGCATCACAATAGCTGACACCTGACACCACAGTTTCTCAAAGGACACTTAGGCTTGAAGCTCCAAAGAGCCTACATCCTCACTTCAACATACAATTAAATTTTTAAAAAGGAGAGCAAGAGACGCTGTAGAGGTCTCATATTTAGCACTCTGACCATTGTTCATGGACCTGTACTGTGTGCATAACTCCTTTTTTGTTAAGAGATCTGAGCCAGGAATGATGATGGTTATACAGCTACCCACTTCTCATGTTGAACTACATTAAGTGGACTGCAGGGACAAGGGCTAATGCACTTACTGTTCCAGGGAAATGTAGAGATGAATCAAAAACTTCAATAAAAGAAAATCCAGATCTAACTTTCCCATTTGCCTTTCAGGTGATAAAGAATTTAAGTCAGGCAAAGAATATATTTTGTGGGATTTTTTTTCTTTTCTCTTTGAAAGAATAATAACAACTATGGATGCCTTGAGCAAGGACTCCAGAAGGATTTCCCTCCTCTGTTGTGAGAAAATGTCACCTGCTGGTAAGGCCAAAGCCAGATGTTCTGACAGATCACAGCTGAGCACTTTTCTCCGTGTGAGGCCATAATTTAACTGAAGGGATGCAAGCACCTTCTGCAGTAGCCCAAACACATGCACTGAATGGGCAGCCATACTGGTCTAAGTCTTTGCATTGAGGGATTCTAGCTCAAAATGGCTAATGGTTTGACCTCCAAGACTCCACTCTGCATGCCAACCTTCCTCTATAATAAAGACAGCAGTCTTATTTAATTTACATGGATCATTCCTTTTCAAACTTATAAGACTGAGACATAAATTTCTCAACTTTCCTGTATTATAAACTTGGAATGAAAAGATATGAGGTCATGTGTAGACTTCCTATCTTCATAATGCCGGATGTCCAAGGATCTGAGATTTAAATTTATTTAGAGCTGGTACTGAGAGAGATTTAGAGGTCATGGTGGCAATAACCCAAATAGAAGGCAATAATGCAGCACTGGCTGCTCAGATCCACCTCTAAGGGCCTTGAATATGAGGCTGGAGATAGAAACAGGCCTTAACTTAGCTCCACAGCTCAAACTGTAATGGGCAGATGGTTGGAATTTAACCAGTGGAGAAAGCAGCTAACAGTACCTGAACATGAAATATGTGTATGCTGCTAGAAAATAATATAATCCAGAAATTTGTGAATATTTCAGGCTATTACTGGGTACTATTCTAACATTTGTCTCAGAGTTGCTAACCATGTGAGATTTATATAAATTTTATCTTCAAGGGAAAATTGGTTCAGAAGTCATCTTATTGATTTTGTTTACCTCTTTATCTGGAATGCCTAGGAAGGAGCCTGGTACACAGTAGACAGTGCAAAACATGTATTGTAGCAATGAACAAACAAAAGAGACATGACCTACAACCATTGTCATATTTGTGTCCTTAAGTTTAATTTTTTTTAACAGGCTTAAGATAATCTGCCAAAGTCCCAAATACATTTTTGCCCTCTGTAGCCCTTCTTATTTTATATAAGATTATAGCAAAAGGCTTAATAAGATTAATGCTTTTAATCACATATTTTGTTCACAGGCCTTATTTGGCACCTTTGCTTTCTTTGAAGAGGAGCCCAATATTTTCCAAGCCCTGGGGAGTAGATCCATGATAATCTGCTCACTCTACATTCAAGTCCAAGCATCTTGCTTGGGCACACATGCACATGCACAGATAGAGCAAGAGCTAAACACTGCATAACCACTGTGGACACCAGTTTAGTCCTACTCATTGGTTTGTTCTTAGGAGGCAGTGCTCACCACCCTTCTCTTTTTGTACGAGCCATACTTTGTGTCATTATGGATGGTATCCAGAAGCACCTGTGGGTAAGTTTCCATGCATTTTGGACTGTAGTATGTCTATGACACTTTTCTTTATCATAATATTTTTAAAGCATTTTCCAAACATAAAGATATATTACAAAGACAGATACTTAGCATTCACACCCATAATCCCAGCAGCACTCACACTCATAATTCCAGCATTGGATCTTGAATTAATCCCAAACTCTAGAAGCTATCCTATGACTGCACGAGGCTTTGAGGGGATACCTAGTCAAAACCATAACAATTGGTGAGTGAGAGAAGATATAATTTACCATGGTTTCATCAATGTTTCTCATTATTTCTTTTTATTTTTTATTTTTTGTGGCGTAACCAGGGATTGAACTCAGGCCCTTGCACTTGCCAGGGAAGCGCTTATTCTACTGAGCTTTCTCGCCAGCCCTCTCATTATTTCTGACATGAAGAGCAACCTTGTCCAGGGGAAGGTGCCCCGAGAAGGGTAGACGATAACTTAGTTGCTGTCATTTCCGTTTTTGTCCTCACAAGTACAGCATAAAGGCTGTCAAACACTAAGTAAAATGGGATTTTGCAAGAATTTTTTTCCCAAGGAGGAAGTGAGAAGGAAATAGAAAAGAGAGAAGCACGACAAGGAACGATCCTCTAATGACATTCTGTAAGGAACATCAGTAACATGAACTGTCCCTTCCGTCACTCCCTCCCTGCAGGAAGGTATTAACTTCACGCCTACTGAGGTCATCTAAATAGGAATATGATTAAGTTGTTGAAATTATTTTACTTCTTTTTAAATGGATATTCAGCCCTGGAAATTTATTATAAAACAGACCTACATTGGCAAATTAAAACGCACAGAATTTAGTAAATGTGAAAAGGTCCATACAATATTCAGAGTTATAAATAAGTCTATTAAACATAAAAGGTTTCGAATCTTAAATTTTGCATGTTTTGACAGAAATGTATTCTGACTTGTAACTCATCATAACAATAAGAGGTTTTGCATTTGAGAAGCAGAAAGACAAATGCAAACTGGTGCAAAGTATTATAATGCACCAGAACATAAATCATAATTTTTATATGCATAGGCACATAGTAGCATATGGCTCATAGTGTCAATAAGATAAATGCATGCATCAGGTCTGTTAAATATATGTGCATGTATAATTATGATGATTTTAATTAAAATCCCAACCAGTTGTCCAAGAAAATGTGAGCCCCTTCAACTTTATCAATTTTAGTATTTAAAGAAAATATATTTTCACATATAATCACCCTCTTCTTCAGTTTGCAGTAATCCCTTTCCATTGCAAACACAAGATTACCTTAAGCTATTTAGTTTGGGAAGTGTAAGCTCTATTATTCTGATCGTTATTGATGACAAATAAGAGTCACCATGAAAGATCTCCAGAGGTTAGTATGCCTGGTTTCTAGAAACACTCCTGCCACCACTGAGAACTGCTACTTTGGGGAGCTAAGGCCACCTCTGTCATTTTCATTTGCAAAACAAAGGAGGGAGCTGAGCCAATGTCTAAGGTCCCTGCCAGACTGAATATTCCAAATATCTGTCATCTATGACTGTCACCAGTTAATTAAAAAAAGGCAATGTTAACTTTTCTTTTTTTTTACCCCTCTACTATTGTAATTATTATTGATCTTCCAGAAATATTCTGTTCAAAGCCTCAGGGATTATTTGTAAAATAGAAACATAAGTGCTATGAGAAAACAAAATGGACAAAAGTTGCTGTAATGATGAATATTGCATTCACTTCACTGCTCAAAGCATTTCAGTACATTCCCCTCAGTCTCAGGAGTCCAGATTAGGGTGCTTCCCATAGACCCAGATGCTCTAACCCCGCAAGAGGGAGTTAGTCTGCCTTCACACTCTAGAATCCTAATTTTCAGGCTGCTTCCCTGCAGATAGAGAAGAAACTCAGCTCTAGAAAATAATGGTCTGAGATGGAGAAATGGTGCAGTTGCCTGCAATGTACCTGTACCGATCTTCTTTTCTTCTTAACAAGCAGCTTTCTTTCCATATTCCTTGGTACCAAGGTTGAGTCCTGCTTAAGCCTGCTTGGCCACGGGGAGAGTGGGCTGGCTTGGAAACATTTTGGCCCTTCTTGCTTTGCAGCTCTTCTCAGTTTGATTGCCAAAGCTCTGGGTAGCAACACCACCCACTTGTTTCTCTTTTTGCCTCCTCTTTCTACCAGTCCTCCTTAAATTCCCCTTACAGAGATACATAGAGGTAAAATATGATTCATGGCCAGCCGTTCTGAGTGCAGATGTAAATATAAGACCCTGGAGTGCTTGGCTTGCTATCAGTATCTCAAGCTGTTCATTCTTTGCAATTGTCAGAGGCCCCTTCTTAACAAGAAATGGCACACCCACTCCATCTCTGCTCATAACAGAATCACAAAGTGATTCAGCCTGTAATTGTTCTAAACGTTCATGCATAGGGTCTATGAGGAGCTGCGGCTGACTGTTTAAGAGATAATAATAGAGTAATTAAACTTGACATTTCTAGAGAATTTGGTGGAAAACTTACTAAAGTCTGGAAGGGTCAAAAGACTAGGTACTTTATGAATTTCAATACTGCAATGTTCCTCTAGCTAGTAGACAGAGGCATGTTCGAAAATAGTCCCAAATTTGAAAGAAAAAATATGCGAATAGCTATTACACATTTAGTGCTCTGTTAACAAATGGTTATTTCTCCATTAAGCACCATCATGACCTATGCATAGTTTATGAACATTCCTGTTGTCCTTGAGAGAAATCACATAGAGGAACAGCTAAAAATAGAAGCCATGTGATGGCCGAGTGTGATTTGCATCAAGAGTTCAGTAGATATCATGGAGCTTGGAAGAATAAAACTAAGGAAAAGGCTGGAGTTACCTGTCTCCAAAGCAGAACATTCTGAATGTGACTAAGAATGTATTCCTTCTTTTGTAAGACCTGGATTGTCGTAGTGAAATATTTTTGGATGGCTTTTATTGCAGTCTTTTAAATTCAGCCCCTTCTTTGTCTACACTCTCCTGGCTGAGTGTTGTAGATCCTTCTCCATGTAACAGGAACCAACCTTCCTCATACTGCCCTCATGGATGATAACTGCAGACAAGCTTCAGCTGGAAATCATTTTAAAACTCATCTGACTTCACACTCTCCTCTCACAGTAGTGCAATGGAACCTCAGAAAGGTGAGAAAATGTAAAGATGGGACATGTTGCTTTTATAAGAGTGACTGAACTGTATGCCCACATTCTAGGTCAGTCTGCTTTCTTGGTGCTCTTTCTACCCATCAAAGACTGATTGCATTTTTAAAAAATACATTCTCCATAGAATCTGTGACCACTGCGATAAAGGTAATAATGATCTTTCTCTGCAGTTCATAATAGCTTTCAACACATCCTGACAATGAGAACCTTTGTCAGAGGCTGGGGATAATTATGGCTTGCCACAAATATTAAAAGTAAAATAAAAATCATTTTCTTTTAATTGGTTTTCTACATTTGAAGCATTTATTTGTCCTAAATCATAAATTGACCTACTTCTTTTCCTAATCAATACCCTCAGACTTGTATCTGTTGGGAATTGGTCCCATGAACCCCACTAGAGAGCAAAATCCATGAACATTGAAGTCCCTTACATAAAATGACATAGTATTTCATATGAACTACACATATCTTCCACTATATTTTAGATCATCCTTTGACTACATATAATATATAATACAATATATTGATAGTAGTTGTCATACAGTATTATATACACTATGATAATAATGAAAAAACTAGTCTACACATATTTGGGTTGATTGAATCTTCAGATGCAAATCCTTTGAATAAAGGAGGGGTTAACTCTACTCTTCAAATTTTATGTTAATGGCTACAAGATTAAATCAAATCCTGCACTGGAATTAAGTCCTATGATATGGCCATCATTCATTCTTCTATCTGTCAACATTTTCTTGTAGTCCATGCCTCATGCTTATTTTTCCATAGTCTCAGTATGTCTGCACTTATATCCCAAGTCATCCTAGGTCTCACTGTCTCTGCTTATAAGCTTCCTTAGTATTTTCCAATTGTCATTCTTCTTTGCTAAGATACTAGATACTTCACGCTCCTGGGAGGGGTCTTCCACCTTTGAACTCTTTCCCTTCACCTCCAGGATGAACTGGTAGTGTTTTCCAGTTGCCTCAGGAGTATCCATTCTTTGCATGAGATCTTCAAGTTTAAGCTCTATGTCTTTGTCATCTCCTAGCAGAGCACTACTTTTGCATTACCTATCCCATGTGAGATACAGGGTGGGTGGAAACATGGAAAACACTGAATTTTTCAGCTATCTAGGGTGCACAAATGATGAGATCAGCAGAAGTGTTGGTGTGAATATCATCCCAATCTTAACACTCCATCATCACAAAAAGATAGATCAACTAGACAAAAAAAAATAGCAAATAACAGAACTGAACAAAACCTGTGAAAAAATGGACTTAGTAGATGTTTTCAGATTGTTTCCCTGAACATCACAGAAATATATATTTCTCTCAGATTCACACGTGATGTTCTCTAAAACTAATCATATATTAGCCCACAGAACATGCTTGAGGAAATTTAAAGGAAATAGGAGTATCCCATGCATACTGGTTGACTATAGGGCAAGGAAATTGGAAATTAATGGCAAAAGAAACTTCAAAAACTCCATAAATACATGGTAATTAAAACACCCTCTTAAACAACCAATGGGTCACAGATGAAATTAAAGCAGGAATTAGACAATATCCACAAGTAAATGAGAAAATATTTACAACATACCAGAACTGATGAGACACAGTGAAAGCAGTTGTAAGAAAGATGTTTATAACAGTGAATTTTCACATCAGGAAAATAAATAACATAATGTTGCATCTCAAACTTCTAAAGAAAGAAGAGCAAGACAAGCCTGAATCCCACACAAGTGAGGAAATTAATAAGAAATTAATAATTCTGCATTGGCAGAAATAAACACAACAGAGACTAAAAACAATACAAAGTAATGATGAATTAAAAACCTGGTTCTAGGGGCTGGGGAGATGGCTCAGTGGAATAAGTGCTTCGCTGGCAAATGCAAGGGCCTGAGTTCAATCCCTTGTTCCACCAAAAAAATAGAAAAAGCCGGTTCTTTGAATAAATAAATAAAATTGATAAACCCTTAGCCAGACATATTTTTTAAAAAAGGAAGAAAAGACTCAAATTCATGCACTGAGGAATGAAAAGGATTACATCACTATAGATCTTGCAGAAATTCAGAAGATCATCAATACCTATTTCAAAAATCTCTACTCTCACAAGATGGATGACACAGAAGAACTGTACAGATTCCTAGAAATATATGAATTTCCATAGCTGAATCAAGATGATAAAAGAATTCTGAATAACCCAGCATCAGTTAAGGAGACTGAAAGTGTAACTTAAAACATATTAACAAAGAAAAACTAAGACCTGATGGATTCTGCTGAATTCTACAAGAAATTTAGAGAATATCTAACACCTCTTCTCAAACTCTTAAATGTAACAATACTCCTCAACTCATTTCTGGAAGTAAATATTACTTTAATAGCAAAATCAGAGAAAGACCCAACCAAAAGTGAACTATAGGCCAATCTCCCAAATGAACATAGATAAAAAATACTCAGTATTATATAACAAACAGAATGCAGCAAATCTTAAAGATTTTGCACTGACCAAGAAGGATTCATCCCAGGCATGCAGGGATGGTTCAAACTTACATAAATAAATAAATGTAATATACCATATCAACAGACAAAGACAAAAATCACATGATCATCTCAATTGATGCACAAAAGTTTTTTGACAAAATACAACACTCATTCATGATAAAAAAAAAAACCTACAAGAAATCTGAATGGATGCTTTTAACTGCAACCTGATAAACCCAAC
This sequence comes from Tympanoctomys barrerae, assembly GCA_002564285.1. NCBI lineage: Eukaryota > Metazoa > Chordata > Mammalia > Rodentia > Octodontidae > Tympanoctomys > Tympanoctomys barrerae. Next base: position 1,141 of record NDGN011353264.1, on the reverse strand, counting down.
TATGACAAACCAACAGCCAAAATCACATTAAGCAGGCAAAAACTAAAAGTTTTCAATTTACAATCGGGAACAAAGCAAGAATGCATACTGTCACCACTCCTATTCAATATAGTTCTGGGAACATTAGCCACAGAAATTAGAAAAGAGTGATAAATAAAAGGAATAAAGATAGAAAAGGAAGTAGTTAAATGATTATTATTTGCAAATAGTGTGATACTCTATATAGCAGACCCCAAAATCTCCACCAAAAATTTCTAGATTTAATGATCTAATTCAGTACTATAGATGGATACAAAAATCAACACCCAAAAGTCAGTAGCATACCTGTACAAAGGCAACAAACTCACTGAGAGAGAAATTAGGGAAACAACACCCTTCATAGTAGCATCCAAAAAATGAAATTCCTAGGAATCAATCTAGCAAAAGAAGCAAAGTTACTACATATTAAAAAAATTCTAGTATTCTGAAGAAGATTTAAGAGGATACTGCAAAATAGAGATATCTCTTGCTCATGGATAGGAAGAACTGACATAATGAAAATGGCCACACTCCCAAAATTCCTGTATAGATTTAACATAATCCCAATCAAGATACCATTAACACACCTCATTGAACTAGTGAGAACATTCCTAAAATGCACTTACAAAGAGAAGAAACCCATAATAGTAAAAGTAGTTGTGGACAACAAATGCAAGACAGGAGGCATCACAATACCTGACTTGAAATTATATTACAAAAGGGCCAGTGAGATAGCTCAGCAGACTAAATGCTTGCTTAGGCAAGCACAGCGGCCAGAGTTTGATCCCTGGCACTGCAAGCAATGCCAGCCCTGCCCCCGGGCACACTGAGCTGGCAATGGGATCCAGTAATGGTGACACATGTCTGTAATACCAGCACTAGGGAGGCAGAAATCAGGAAGATCACTATGAGTTCAAGCTGTAATGAGACCCTGCACACACACACACACACAAACACACACACACACACTCCACTAAAAAGAGAAAGAAGTTATACTACAAAGCTACTATGATGAAGTTAGCATCTTAGTGGCAAAAAATGGAGACATGAGGACCTGTGGAACAGATTAGAAGATACAGAACCAACTGCAAACACACTCATCCATCTTATCTTTGACAAAGGA
>NDGN011353222.1:0-13955 GCA_002564285.1 Tympanoctomys barrerae | reverse complement strand
AAAAAAACATATATAATATTCACTATCCTTTTACTTTTTCTGTACACTTGAGTTTTTATAATAAAATACAGTCATATGTCACTTCATATTTTTGTCAACAACAGACCAGCTATATTGGTCCCATAACATTACAACGGAGATAAAAATTACTGTTGTATGATAGCACTGTAGCTGTCTTAATACAAGAGAAAAATGTTTTGCTCTTGTATTTATGGTTATGCGGGTGATGGCAAACGTATTGTGCTGCCAGTTACATAAAAGTACAGTGTAGATAATTGTGTACAAAAAGTAATACTTGGTAGTGTGAACAAACAATTGTGTAACTGATGTAGATATTTGATACACTATATTTTATCACTTTTTAGAGTATTTTGCTTCTACTTTTCAAATAGTATGCTCTGCTATGGCAGTAGCAGCCTCCTGCACGTCCTGTTTACAGCACCGTTTGATTATACCAAGAGGCCATATGGGGCTGGGGAAATAGCTCAGTGGTGTAAGCGCCTGCCTGGCAAGCTCAAGGTTCTGAGTGCGATCCCAAGTACTAAAAATAAATTTTGAAAATACCAAGAAGCTATATGAACTGACTGACCTACCATCTAGACTTGTGTAAGGATATCCTCATGAGGATGAAATTGCTCGTCACTCATCAGCGAGTTTCTCAGAACATCTCATGGCTCAGCAATGCACTACTTGAGAAAGAACTTCTGCAAGCTTACGTATGTAACCTGACTGTCTATCAAATTAGTATCTTATAATTTAGGTGTCATTTCATTATCTCTTCTTCACCAAGTATATTATTGGTATGTATCCATAGTAACAATTTTATGTTTGTTATTATTTGTAATAGTCTATTGTATAGTTTTCCTTTAAAAAAACTAATCCTCAAAAATAGATATTTGGGGTTTTTTTTCATTTCTGTTTATATTGAATAAAGCAGCAATGAGTATTTCACTTACATATCTTGGCTTGTGTGTGGCTATTTTTTAGATAATCCCTAAAACTTGATATACAAAGGAAAGATAGTATACATATTTGGCCTTCTGGGGATATAGCTCAGTGGCATAAGCACCTGCCTGGCAAGTGCTAGGTCCTGAGTTTGAACATCGGTGCTAAATAAATAAATAAATTTGACCTTTTGAGATGATGCTTGTAAGATTTTTCTTCTTAAATTGTATCACTGTGTATTTCCACCCATAGTATAATAAGACCCATTTACTCAGGTCTTAATTGGTTAACAATTTTTCAAATATTTTTTCTGGTAAGATAGTGAATTTTAATTCCTATTTATTGTCATTGAAAAATTTAACTGCATTCAATGTTATTTGTTAGACTTCTGTATTTTTCCCATTTTTTCCTAAAGTGTTACTATTGCTTTGTATGTACACTTTTTTAAATATCTTATATAATAAAGTCAAATAATTTTTGTCTTTCAATTTTGTACATATGGAATGATTTTTTTCATTTTCATATAAATGATCTATGAATTTGTGAGTGTGGCTCTTAATCTCATGTTGAGAAGGTCCTTCCTTATTCCTAAATTATAAAAATCTTGCTTTTATCTTTTTCTATAACTATTATACTATCTTTTATTTTACATTTGGCTTATAACTTATTTGGAATTTAATGTTAACATAAACCCTGTACCTTTTGCTCTCCTTTCCTCAGGCCAGTAAAACAAGTATTTTGTTAGTACATTTATAAGTAAAATAAGGGCCAGTGAGGTAGCTCAGCAGTCTAAAGTGCCTGCTTAGGCAAATTTAGGCAAGCACACAGGGACCACAGTTCTATCCCCTGCACCACATGCTGCACCAAACCAAAAAAAAAAAAAAAAAAAAAAAAAAAATGTTGTAAGTAAAATAAGTATTGCTCTCGTCATTTAGTGTCTTCCCAAAGCGACATTTGTCAATAATGTGTTATTTTTCAGTATTCTAATTGAGTTTATATGAAATCCTACTCTAATTCCTTGCCAGTGTGGACATCTTAAATTCAAAAAGAATTACTGGCAGACATGGTCATGTGGGGATATTCCAGGACATTTGTACAAGTTTCTGAATTTTTGAAAACTCATTTCAAAACCACCCAAGTGCCACTAGCATATGAATTTCTCTGCCAACTCCAGTAGCAAAAAAAATGGCCTTAGCATCTATTCCATTACATAAGAAGAGAACTGAAGTAAAAAGTAACATTTCCAGCAGCCTTAGAAGGAGTCTATCAAAGTCTCCAGCTTACAGAGAAAGACAATTTCCTTCCACGCTGCTGTCTCTTCACTTTTCGACACACATGTGGCGAGTCCAAGTGTAAGGCTTTCTTTACAAAGGCCTTTCAAGTGTCCCCTGGTCACAGAGCTGACATTAGGAAGACAGGAAAACCTGAAGCTCATGGTAAAGAAAGGAGCCTGCCCCACTGTGTTATCAAAAATTGGTTTCCTTTTTTAACTTAGGAGTATTCCTACTCCCCCTCACCCCTGATACCTATGAGTCTGGAGTCTCTGAAAATGTGCAGCAGAACCGAGTGAGAGAAGGCATATTCTGTGACCTAAAGAATAAAGTTTAAGGCCCTTTCCGTTTTTCACAGAACTATTATGTAAATGAAGTACTTAATGAAATATTGTGAAAAATAGATTTCCGTGAATGAGGCAAATTCAACTTAATGTGTTTTCCATTTCCAGTTCACAAAGGTTTCACTTTCTCTCAAGTGAAGGCTAATAATCTCAAATTTTCATATCAATGAATTTTCTTCTCAACAAGCTACTTGGGGCACAGGTTTAACATCGTCCTACTCCTGTCAGTCACATTTTCTTTCATTTCTTCAAAGCAGTCCGTAACCTATCTCTCCAGTGATGCAATGTCTCCCTTACCTACTTATTCCACCTAGAAACAGATATCATCCATGCATCTATTCATCTGTTGCTGTATTTTTTTCCAGTTGCTAGATGAAGTCATCTGGTTAAGCAGGTTTATTTCTTCCTGATCAAGGAAAACCATGCCAGCTCCTTCCATAGGGCAGTAACAGTGCACTGTGGTTGCTTAGAGCTCTGTAGCTGAGTGTGTGACTTATAGAACAGATTCTGAGTGCAATAGAAATACAACCATATTCCTCACACATGCAGTAATGTAAGCAAGAATGAAAGCTATGAAGCCTAAGTGCATAATTTCTGTACTATAGTTGCTTTTGTAGAATTCACCATTTAAAAATGTTTGTTGAGGGTCGGAGAAATAGCTCAGTAGAATAAGCGCTTTTCTGGCAAGTACAAGGTCCTGAGTTCGATCCCCGGTACCAAAAAAAAAAGTTTTCTGAGGATGGGAACATTAACATAAGAAAGGTATTTTATGATATACATATATTTTGGGGGTTGTATTTTTATTAAAACATATTTGTCATACATCAAGATCACATTCATCACAGGACAATTGTACTTATACACAATAGATCTTAATTCTTCTTTTCATTTGCAATATATATTTTAAAGTATAAGTTATAAGCCAGGCTTCTAACTTTCTGTATACCTGGACTATTTTCTCTCTTCAGTTTCTGCCTTAAGAGTGTCAATCCAGATTCTTCCAAAAGATTGGCAGGGGTATAGGCAGTTGGGAGGAACCATAACTTTTGACAGCTATGATTTGCCCAAGTGGAATCCACCCTGTGTCAGATAGAGAGCTTGCAAGCTTTGGCATGTCTCCCAGAGCTGGTCTGCCAGCCTCCACACACTGTTTTGAAAGCACTTCCTGTGACTGCTGCTGCCCTGGCAGGGCGGGCCTCCTGTGGATCAGTTTTTCCATTCTCTCATTATGCTTCAGCATGGCATTCTGTGATCCATCGAACTTCTATTCTATCCCACAATCTGCCCTCCATCTGCTGAGAAATGTTGGAGATATTGGAAAAGAGACCCCTGCTCATAGAGTAGATCATGCCCCAACCTACCATTCTACCCACTCAAGTCAAGCTATATCCCACTGGGTTTGAGAGAGGAACATGCAGAGACAGAGCAGAAAGCATGTGATCTTTTAGTTTGTTTAAACCAGATGCAATGTACCTCACATATCCTGTGTACACGTAATACGTAGCCAGCTACTGTCCTCCTGGAGCACAACAATCATCTCTCCCTGGATCCAACTTAGTCCCCTTTCAAATAAAAACTGAAAGCAGCAATTCATTCTTGAGCCCAAACTATCTAGATCCTAGAACTATCTAGAATATTCAAGATTGCACAGAGATAGTGGTATAAGATATCTGTCATCAAGGTACTTAAAATTCTAGTAAATACTCGAGGCCATACCCAGAACCTTGTGAGAAAAATAGTACTTTTAAATTAAATATGTTAGTAAGATGAGTCCATTTGTTGCTGAAGCAAGCACAGCCAGTAAAATGAGTGGCGGACATTTTAAGAAAGAAGCCATGAATGAGATGAAATTGTTAAGGAATATTTCATATAAAAGATTGAACTTCAAAGGCCAATTTATAGTATTTTACTTTGTATAGAAAGTCAGGAACTAGAAAAAAAAATAAATGACATCATAAGGAAAGGCTTTGATGTTTTCAATGGACAATTGAATCAGGAGTTATCTTGTGCCAAAAAATACATTTGTGATGTTATCAGTAAGTTATTATTCCATGAGTGCTTATGATATGTCAGGTACATAGTATAATATCATATATGACACAAAATATAATGACATTTAATTCATATAGTTTAATCTATATATTCTCTTACTAATAATGTTCAAATGATAATGAAACTGACCATACTCTTAAGTGAAATATCAGACCCACATGTCCAAACATTGTATTGTCTCCTTAGTATAAGAACCTGAAAGAGCAAATAAAATCTGAAGGGTACAATGAAAAATAGATAAAATTTGTCACCGTCACAGTAATCAAGAGTGCCAAAATTCAAACATGGGTCATTTAAACTCCAGATCCATGACCATAATCAGGTTGACCATACATCATGCTGTATTCATGTCACCTTCATAAACGACACAGCTTCAGTACTCTGGCCAAAAAGTTCCATTCAGCACCTATGTTGTTTAATGTGCTTAAAGTGGTATTCGTTTAGAGACTAATAGCAACATTTACCAGAGGAAAGCATCTCATTTACACACATGACTGTCTTAGTAAGTAGACTTTAGTGACTTGGTGGTGGGTTATGTGAATAGTGGGGCCTGTGGCATTACAGAACTTCTCAGAATAGTCCAAAGTAGCCACAGAATTTACAACCTAGTCATCTTCATAAAAGAGAGAAAGCCATCATAGCACAGTGATACACCCACACCCATGTTTGTGCCAGCAAAATTTATAGTAGCCAAATCTTGGAAACAGCCCATGTATACCCATCAGAAGATAAATGGATAAAGAAAATGTGGAAACACCACATGTACGATGGAGCAGTACTCTGCCATAAAGATAAGCTAGAGACATTTTTGGGTAAATGGATGTGTCTCACCAAAAAAATCTTAAGTGAAATAAATCAGACACACAAGTTTAAATATCATATTGTTCTTTTCGTGTGAGAAACTGAAAGTGTACATAAGGAGCAAAACGTAGAGATATTGGAAAGTAGGAAGAAAAAGAAATTGTTCAAATGGGAAAGAGAACAAGGGAGGGGAAATGGAGAACACAAGAAAAGGAAATGAAAATTTTTAAAAGGAGAGAATGAAGATAAAAATGAAAATGGAGATTTTGTAAATAGGGAGGAGAAGAGAGTTTGAAGGAGATGAGGGGAATGAGAAAAAAGAATTAAAATGTATTTATATACAATACTGTACATCACAATCATTTCTTATGATGAATGTGTTCATTACACATAGCAAACATGTACTAATAAAAAAAAATTTTAAAATTTACAACCTAGCTTTAGATGATTAATACTCAAGAAAAGAGATGAGATTTTTCTCTGAAAATCAGGTTATTTGAAATTAACTTATTTAAAAACTATTGATTGAGTATCTACTCTATGTCAGTTCCTGGTCTGTGACAAAAGCAGTGTTGGGAAAGTCTTCTTTCTTCTTTTTTGCCCCTGATTCCTTCTGCATCCTCATCACTCATTGGAGCAGGGTATGTTGCCTGACCTGACAATGTATCCAACTAATGTGTGAGACACGGTCAGTCCTACTAAGAGGACTGTTGGCTTGCAGGAGTGTGGAAGGCTATTTCTTAGTTTTCCAACAAATAACAAAAAAAAAACCAAAAAAACCAAAACTGATCCAAATGTGCTTGGATATAACTTGGTAAGAGCAAGACAAAGCCATTGTGTTGGTTACTTGTTTCTCATTGCTGACAAAATTAAGAGGAAAGGTTTACTTAGCGCACAGTTTGTGGAGGTTTCAGTCTGTAATCAGCTAGCTCCAAGGCAGGGTAGCACAGCACAGGGACAACAGGTCAGGGTGGCAGAAGACGGCAAAAGCAAGAAGAACAAAATGGGAGAGCAAGCCTTTTTCCCCCCTTTTATGTATGCAGGCTACTGCCTGGCCTGGGGGTAGCACTCATACCAGCTCCCTGTCCTCTTCTTAGACAAGATGAGGGTGTTTACCAAGTGAGTACCCTAGCCCCTACTGAGACGTATTTAGTTAAATTTTGAAATTTCTCAAGTTGACACAAATGTCTCAACTATTACAACCACAAAGGATGATAAAATCAAACCCAGAATGTGGAAATGGGGGAACAGGTGAAGGAGGTACTTTCCAGGGTCCACTTTAACTAGTTATCTATTGATGTTCAAAAGTTACCTCCAAGACTCTGTGAATTAAGACAATAATATTTAACTCTGAGGATTTCTATGAATAAAGAATTTAGAAGGTATGGTAGATACAGCTTTTCTCTGTTCAAGGTAGCTGGGCCTCTGCTGTGACACTCAAAGGACAGGACCCCTCCATTTGCAATGAGTTTCTTCGCAGCATGAGGAGTGGAATTCCCAGGCCAGCAATCTGACAAAAAGAGGAGACAGAAGAGGTTATGTTTTTTTAAAAATTATGTTATTTTATTTTTTATGTATTTAGGACAGGGTCTACAGGCTCTCACTACATAGATAGGACTCGTAGTGATCTTCCTGATTTCAGCCTCCCAAGTGCTGGGATTATAGGCACATCTCCCCCCACACCCAGTCTCAGTCACTGTCTGGGAGCCCCTGCGGGGCGGGGCTGGCAGGGCAGGCCAGAGATCGAACCCCTGACCCCCATGTTCTGCCTACGGAGTCACTTTAGTCCGATGAGCTATCTAGCCAGCCCATGGTATCTTTTTTATGACTTAACCTCAAAAGTTACAATGCACCACTTCTATCATCATTGATCAGAACCCAGATTCACAGGATGAAGATATAGAACCTACATCTTGAACGGGCAATATAAACTACATTATACCAAGAGCATGAGGAATTAGATAGGCATATATATATGGCCATCTGCAGGAATACAATCTACAGTACTCCCTATAACTGAACTCAAATGGGCTAATCAAAAAGCCAATGTGAATAGCAAATGAATGTGTTTGACTTTCTTCTACATTCCAGGCATTTTGGACATTGACAGTAGACTGTGTTTTTCAATGGGTTATAATGCAGTATTATTATTCCAGGTCATCATATTATCAACACATTAAGCTAGAAGCCAAGGTTCCCAGAATCCCTTTTAAGACACAGTTCTTTATTAAAGTTTCCCAAAGGAGAAGCTTACATGAGATTTGGTAGAGGGGAGTAAAGCAGTCGGCATTGCTCTTCTGAACATAGTGAGCTATGATGAAGAAAGGGTACAGAGCTGGCCAGCAGGTTTCAGCTTGTCATTGCTTTCTTGTGCTCTGCATACAGCTCTTCTCCCTGACTGATGACCCTGATGGACAATGCTGGCTTGGCCATGAGCCAGAAAACAGCAGCTACCCAGATACTTTTGCACAAATGCCTCACCTCCTTCCCACTTCAAGGACTAGACAACATTAGCTTCCCAGTTTCCCTATGAACTTGCTGACTCTACCTGTGAAAATACTTTAAGAGAAGAAGTTAGTGACTTTTCTCATCCTCCATCCTCTGTTTTTGGCCTTTATTTACCCAGAATCTCCCATGGTTTTGGGATTTTTTTTTTAAATCTGATCTCTGATTCCATAGCATTGATACTAGTCCTGCTTCTCTGGCTGGACTCTGAATAATGGAGTTCCCCATGGACACATCTAGACCAGGGCACCACCACATCTATTTCCTGCCTTATGTCCACCTATTTAAACCATTGTGAACATTAAGTTATAAAAAAAAGTTCTTGTACCTCAATTATAGGCATATGCATCATAAAAGGATCACACTATTAAAGTATCTGCTGTTTATTTTAGCCTTGAATTTTAGTCATAAGAGAAAAGGCTATAAATAACCATATATCAAAATAATCTCTTATGTATTCTCCTGAAACTAAGTACTTACATTAGCATCACAGTCTGGGAAAATGATGGCGAGGTTGGAAAAATGATGCATGTTCGGTTCTCTTTTTTTTAATGGCGAATCTATCCCATAATTTAATAAGTTCTTCTTCTGTCAACCTATGACCAAACTTCAAGCTGGGCAAGGAGCAAGATACAAATCCTGCTAAGAATTTACAATTTAATAAATAAGATGTCTAAAGCATAGATAACTCTGAAGAAAAAAGATTTTTTAAATTGCAATGAGGGGAGTGCCGTGCTCAGAGCTGCACCCCTGCCCGGCCCTCGGGGTCCCCAGGGCAACATGATAAATAAGAATGTAGAACAAAACAGATTGCCTCTGGTTTGTTACTACTATTTGGGCAGAGCCAAAAGAACTTAGTAATGTTTTATTCATCTGTAAAATATTTTATTTATTAAAATGTTTTATTTAAGGTCTTTTACACCAACATATAATCATGTTTTATGCCAATGCATAAATGTTGTCTTGCAGCTGCACCTGAAGCTGTGAGCTGGAGAGGAGGGACTTGGTTTTGAGAAATAGCACTAAGAAGTGCTAACCGGTGGCAGGGTGTCATTCCACCCGCACTTAGCCCTCTGCACACAGCCATTAGTGCTACACCTGTAGCTCCATGGTGTCCCTGGAAGAAAGGAGTGTTTCTCTCCATTCTGTTTTTTAAAAACCTTCTTTCTGGACCTATAAAGCTAGGAAAATAGAGACTCATGAGGAGAGGAAGTTTGTCTTGGCAACAGACTAATCTACAATAACACTGCTACTCATCAACGTTAGTTCCGAAAGTCACAAAGCCACACCTTAGTTCACACAACCTAGCTAACACCCTGGCGAGCAGCACACTCCCAGACCGTGAGAGAATGATTTCCTCAACAAAAGCACAACAGTGGGGGTCTGTTAAAGACAGCTTCCTCTGAAGACCAAGAGAACAGAAACAGAGCTGCCTCTGTTCAAAGCCAGAGGCCCTTTGTGAGAGGACACACTCACCTTTGTTTTTCTACCTTTCTAATCTGGCTCCACTTTCTCTGGTTGAACCTCTGATCTCTGCCAGCAGGCACTTGGGAGAGCTTCCACCCCTCAGAAGTCTCCCTGAGCACCCTATCATTGTCCCACCTTATAGAAATAAAATAAGTATCTACCATTCACTCAAACCTCAGAGCAAGCCCAATGGAGCTTAAGTCTCAAGACCTTCTATAGAAGTATTATTTTTTCATTGTAAAATAAAGTTCCCAATTCCAAATCAAGCCTCAGTCTTCAATTTCCTGAAAGAATAGATATATTGTAATAGGAAAGGGGTTGAGTTAGAAACACACACACAACCTTCTCCTAGCCTAGCCAGAGCTGACAAGAGAAGTAAAGAACCTGTGTCTTCTCCTAATTTGACAGAAGTCTCCTATCAACAATTCCGATCAATAATCCTCTTAACAATTCCTACAAGTCTTGTATGTGTAGAGAGAGTACAGATAGCATTAACTGAAATGATGAAAGTAATAATGTGTCTTAAGGCAGTTCCATCAAGGGATTAGGACAACAGAAGCTTGATCTTATTACAGTGTGTGTGTGTGTGAGTGTGTGTGTGTTTCTAATGGCATCCAGAACCTTCTTCCAAGTCATATGTACTCAAAGCTACTAATATCAAATCAGACAATTAATAATTAACAATCTTGTTAATCAAACACATTGAAAATCTAGTGTTCAGAAAAGATACATTAAATGAAACATCAATTTAAATTTTTCTTATATACTTTAAGAATCATGTTCTGATTTTACATGACGAGGGTTATACATAAACAGAAGAAGAAAAGACATTCATAGACTAGAGCAGTAGTTCTCAACAGGGGGTAACATCCCCCCAAGTATGTTGTCAATAACTACAGACAAAATTTGGTCAGCACACTTGGAGGGAAGGGGCATATTGCTTGTGTCCAGTTGGCAGAAGCCAAAGATGTTACTAAATACCCAACAAAGTACAAAACAGCCCCTACCCCTCAACAAATTATTTGTTCCAACATGTGAATAATTTTTAGGTTCAGAAAACCTGGACTAAAGCCACCAAAAAATAAATTGTATCTTGTCAGCAATTATGAATTTTAAAATAGAGCTTAAAATCTTGAACCTCAGTTCAGACTTAGAGCATTTTCCCATCCTCCCTAAGATCTTATGCTATTCGCCACATTGATAAAATATGGATAGCATCAAAAACACGAAGCTAGGGGCCTCAGAGATTGGTTAGTGCAGTAAACACTTCTCTGGCAAGCACAAGGGCCTGAGTTCAATCCCCAGTTCCAAAAAAAACACCACGAAGTTATTTTTACAAATACAATAAACATCTCTGTGAAGCAGACAGCAATGTGAGACACAGTGGAGAGCCTTCCCGTCGCTGCGAGCAGGGGCCAGCAGCGGCAGGCAGGAGCATGAGTCCCGCCCATCCATGGAGAAGGTGGGTCATGGAACAAGATGCGCTGCATGACAAAAAGGCTGTAAAAATAAGCTGAGAAAAACTGCTGCATTCGAGCGTGGCAGGCAGGGGCTTGCAATGAGCTGAGCGTCCGGGAGGTAAAGGAAACATACACAGACTCTTGGCCGGGAACTGAGCCTGGACACTCAAAGCCTTGCTCGGCGATATCATTACCGTCACCATGGGAAAAGAACGTCCGCCACCGGCGTAAAAGGTGGCTCTGGGCACTGAACCAAGAGGTCAGTGACAATATCTGCAAAACTACAGTATTTGAGACAGTATGAGATAATAAATGTGCACGTCACATTCCAAAACATGCAAAGAGACTTCACAATAAGAAAGTTACTTTTAAAAATTCGACAGACTAAGCGCTGTTAAGGCAAGCACAGGAACCAGGGCTGGATCTCCGGCACCACATCCTGTGCTGAGCTGGGCATGTAATCCCAGCGCTGGGGAGGCTGAAAATAGGGGGATCACTATGAGTCTGAGCTGCGTAGTGAAACCCTGTACCAAATACATAAAAATAATATAATAAATTAAAAATAAACTAAAAATCCTCTTTTGTTTTCTCTCTTGGTTTAAGAAGTGCATCGCAGTGTATTATAGAAAATGGTGTTACTGCAAAATTCAATAAAATCATGGCCACAATTGCTAAAATTTGAAGTGGACTGTGAGTACTCATTAAAGAAACACACTAAATGCAAACCAGACAGAAAAATCTGCACCTAGACACATGAGAACATAACACAGGAACACCAAAATGTAAAAAGAAAGGTTCTAGAAAATTTGAAATAAAGACAAACTAACTAAAGAGTAATAACCATTATCATTTTTCTTAATATTTTCATTGCCAGTAGATTTCTCATCAGTAACAATAGAGCCCAGAAAATAGAATGTCTTCTAAAATATTATGGTCAGGAACAGTGTGAAATTCTATGTGTGGCTGAGCTATTTTTCATAACATAAGCAGAATAAAAATGCTTTCAGATCATAAAAATACCCATAGACTCTATAGCAGCAAATATCTCCATTTATACTGAGACAAAGGTCTGTGTAAATAATACCTATCTCTACTTATATATACATATCCTTACATGTATAATTGTATATGATTATACATTATACATATGATTATTCATGTATACAATTTATGTATGTATAAAAATATCAAAGTATCATTGTATCATATATATAAAGCATATGTGAATAAAATTTTACTTCTTAAACCAAGAGAGAAACCAAAAAAAGATAGATGTAGAAAACTCCATCACTTCAACAGAGAAATCAAAGAAGGAAGAAAAAAAAGAAGGAAAGAAAAATGGGAAGAAAAAAGAAGCAAAACAAAAAGATAATAGCCAAAAAACATAAACATGTAAGATAGTAGAAACAAGTTTGGATGTATAATCATAATAAATGTACATGGATTAAGCCTCCCATTAAAAAAATAGTTATTACCAAATCTATGTTCAGTTTTCAATGAACATATTTAAATTGAAATATGCAAAAAGTTTGGAAATAAGGAACTAAAATGATATATAACGGCAATATTAATCAGGAAAGCTCATGTTTCAATCTATAAAATATTTTAAAATAATTGATAAGAAAATCAATGGGCACTAGATAACAAAGAACAGGGCTGGGGAGATAGCACCATAGTCTAAGCATCTGCCTGGCAAGCACAAGGACCCAGGTTCAATCCCTGGTCCTGCATCCAGTGCCACCCTGGAACCCCGGTTATGCCAAGCCAGCCACAGAAACTGGGAACAGTGATGCATGCCTATAATCCCACTGCTGGGCAGGCTGACACAGGAGGATTACTACAAGTCTGAGCTGCATAGCAAGACCCTATACCAAATTAATTAATTAATTAACTAATTTTAAAATAAACAACAAAGAACATTCCACTGAAAAATTACACTAATATACATACATCTAAAAATTTAGCTTCAAAAAATAAAATTTAAACTAACAAAATCATGAGAATCAGGTAAAATAAAACAATAATGAAATTTTTAAAATATTAAAAATACATCTATCAGATGGGCTGTGGAGATGGCTCAGTGGTCTAAGCACCTGCCTAGGCAAGTGCAAAGACCCTGGTTCTATCCCCAGTACTGCATGCTATGCTGGCCCCGCCCCATGCACACCCCAGCAAGCCAGCAAGACCGGGCATGGTGGTGCATGCCTGTAATCCCATCACTGGAGAGGCTGAAACAGAAGGATCACTACAAGTCCAAGTTGCACAGTGAGACCCTGTACCAAATGCATTTAAAAAAAAAAAATCTGTGAGAAATAAGTTTAGTAGAAAAAATTAGAAAGTGTATTAGTGAGGATTCTGCTGCAAGACAGAACCGAGAGAATGGAGGATGGATGGGTAGATGGATGAGTGGATGGATGGATGGCTGCGGATTTTTGAAGGAATTGGTTCATATAGATTTTGAGGCTTAGAAGTCCCCCAACAGGTGGAAAGCCTGAGATACTAGTGGAATGGTTCAGTTTAAGCCCTAAAACCTTAGAACTAGGGATGCCAAATAGCGTAATTTCAGTTCAGAGCCAAAGGCCCGAGAGCCCCTTGGGGTGGGGACTATAAACCCTAAAACCCAAATGTTGAAAGAGCCTAGAATTCTGATGTTTAAGGGCAGGAAAAGAAGAATGTCTTAGCTCTTGGCAAAAAGGAAAAACCGTAGCTCTTCCCCTGCCTTTTTATTCTGTCTGGGCCGTGGCCTAGTGCACAGCGCTCCCTCACGCGAGAGTGGATCCTCCCCTCCCAGCGCACCGACTCACTCCGTTTCCTCGAGAAACACCTTCTGAAACACTCAGCAGTAAGGCTTTACCAGCTGTGTAAGTTTCTTTAATCAAATCAAGTGCACACCTTAGACTAATCATCACAGAAAATTCAGAAGACGTGTTTTGACAACCTTACTATCGCAGACCTAATTACAATCTCGCATCTCACAAATAGGGAACGTTTTATGTACATATAAAACACTTATAGAATAAATTCTATAGAATATTTTATAATACTTTATAAATCTAAGAACATAATAAAACGTATACACCCAGCCATGACCCAGGGTATATATATATATA
>NDGN011353219.1:0-12670 GCA_002564285.1 Tympanoctomys barrerae | reverse complement strand
TAGCGATTTGATTTGAAACTGTCTAATTGCTATTTGTTTATCAATAAAATTATGGGGAAAAAAGCAGCTCTAGAAACACAGTGCTGGGAAATCATGTCTTTGCAGTTAACCTCCCTTTTTCGCTCTCCTGGAATATTTCTTCTACATCTCCAACACTTGCCTTCATTGCTGCAATGTCGCTGTTCCTCGATCCAAGTTTTTGGTTTTCTTTTGAAGCAATTTTGTCATGCACAGGTAGTATCATACTAGCTGTGAGCTCATGCCTTCCTAATAAGATGGCATTCTCCAGCCAAGTGTCTCAACCAGACACCCGGCGTGTGCTCCACAGCTGTGCGCTGGCCACTGACGCACCAGATGGGCACAGTAGCATGAGCTGGAGGGGGGACACACACAGAACGCAGCCTCGGCCCATTTCTCCTTCCGGTTCCCACAAACATCTCGTCAGGGATTGTTCTCCCTCCCAAAATGACCAGAAGGGGGCATCTCCAGAATCTAGCGAGTCAAGCAAACTGAGGCGCTCCGAGGGGAGAGTGCCGGCGGAGGTAGAAAATGCCCGGGACACACGTATTCTGCCTCCTTCCTCAGACCTTAGGGCATCCACGCCTTCCTCATTTTACGCTAAGAACATCTGCACGCTGCGTGGCTGAGTCCTCACATGTGTCCAGAGAAACAAAGGCAAAACTGAAGCAGGAGAGAAAGAACGAGGGAGACGAGGGAGACAGAGCTAACTCATGCACTTTCACGTTGCGGAAAAACTTGTTAAACTTAGGTGTGGATTATGTCAGCAGAAAACCTGTATGTTTCACAGGAGCTGACAGCCACAGGCCCAGCAATGCAAGCAAGAGCAGGTCAGCGGGGAAGAGAAGTGGCTACAGCTGCGTACAAGGAGCCGCGCGCAGAGGCAGACCAGGACAGGACTCCCAACAGTGCGGGCAGCGTGCGTCCCCAGACCCGGGGTCAGGGCACTGAGGGCAAGAGCCGCGCTGCCAGGAGGGCCGGGGCATGTCCCTGTTGGCAGGTGGCAGCAGGCAGGGCAAGGCCACAGGCCCGTGGGAGCCAGCAGAGATCAACAGAGAGGAGAGGACTTCCAGGGAGCCTGGCCGGCCGAGCACGATGCTCCACCGTGCCTGTCACCCCTGGCCTCGGTAGGCTCCTCTCAAAGACCCCAGGGAAGGGCTGAGTCACCCAAAAGGAAGGAGACTGGAATAAACCCTGCTTTCCACCTATCGGAACCAGAGTTTGGCCTGCGAAAAGAGCTCATTGTCCGCCATCATTACAACAAGCGTAACAGGACACGACTGTGAGATTGTAACTGAGACGTTATCCACACCCCCCAAAGGCACTGGGGCTGCAGTGGAGTGACTCTCCTCACTTGGGGTAAAGCAGGAATGGGCAAACCCTAGGACAGAGAGTCCATGCATTCTGAAGCAGACTGAATGAATTTGAGCAGAGGCACTGACCTGTGAAAGGCACGACTTTGAACTCGAAGAATTTTTAAAATGGCTTCATCTTTAAGTGTTTGGAAAATTGTGAGCATCTTTTTTCCTTCCTGACACCTCCCACCTCCCCTTCCTTCTTTCTTTCCTTCTTCTGCAGCTTAGGCTGAGAGATGGGCTAGGTAATGGCAGTGGGCTTTGACCCATCATGTGCCCACATGACACAACACACAACATGCACACACACATGCACACACAACACATACATGCACATACAACACTCACGCACGCACAGCACGCACTAACACACATGCACACATAACACACATGCACATACAACACTCACGCACGCACAGCACACACTAACACACATGCACACATAACACACATGCACATACAACACACACACACACCCTGCCTTAATGCTGTGTTCCTGGAACAAACAGCGTCACAGATCAGTGGAACTAGGGTCACCTGACGTGTCAGATGGGCCCCTAGCTGGGAGTGTCCCACACAGGTCCTTCCAGATACGCCCCCAGGGTAGAGATGGTGTGTAGAGGCTTCTCTGGGCCGGCCACCAGCCAGGGCTCTCCGGCTGGCCCATGGTAGACCATAGCAGATCGCCCCCATGACCTGCGGGACTGTTTCCTCCGTCTTGAGAGACAAGCTCTGGATAAATTTCTGACCCTGCCCACCTTGGGTGACCTAACTCAGGGGAGAGGTCCAGGAGGAGGCTGCGGCCATCAGATCGCTCTTCCACTCCCTCGTGGCGGCGGCAGTGCATCCAGTACTTCAAGGAGGTCATAATGTTGGGGTTTTTGCTTGTTTCTATTTGTCCGTTTCTGAACGCATTCCTGACCAGAAAAAAATGAACAAAAGAAATGTAATTGTACCCAGAAGACTTCAGCACTCCCTGTTTTGATTCCTGGTATTTAAAGCGCACCCCGATGATGCTGGCGGCTTTGCCCTGCAAGCGCCTGGTGTAAGCACACACTGCCCCAAGGGAGCCGGCCCTCGCCCATGCACTGCCACGCTGCTCTGCGTGAGGTGGGTTGTCAGGACTGACCGGACCCGAGTGGTGGGGCGATGGAAGCTACAGGCAGTGCGTGCACTTCTGGAGGACAACCCTCGGGCAGAGCCATCCATTTGAGTTAATTAATGGCCTGTTTTACTGCTTTCTCTCAAGTCTCTAAGAATCAAGCCTTCTCAGCACTTGCTGTGGTGTGATCCTGCTGGTATAAACAACCAAGGAAACCAGAGCTCTGGGACAGATGGCAAGTGAGACCCAGCGCCAAGCACGGGTGACACTTCAGTTCTCATCTGCACTGAAGTTTTGAGGTCCACGACCATGCCTCGTGGCAGTTTGGGACTGAATTTGCACCTGCCTCTTCATTGAAGTATTAACTTATGTCTGAGAAAGAGGTTATCCGTGAGCTTCCAAGAGAAAAGCTTCTAGATGGGTGTGGGAGTAGAATTACGTGCTGTTTTCTGGAAGGTTCCCAACACAGCATCACTGAAAAGTTCCTGGTGAAGGAGCCGGCCGTGCAGATGCCTGCAGGAGGCCGAGCAGGGCAGAAGTGCCTGAGGGCCCAGGGTTGGGGGCACAGCATGCAGAGGGCATCGGGGAGCTCCGAGGTTGGAGGGGCGGCCAGCAGACACAGGCGAGCTTGGACAGCACCACGAGCGGCGCAGAGCACACTCAGTAAGCCAGGAACCCCTGGGGACGCTGGGAAGCTCACGAATGGCATGAGCTGATTGAGGGCTGGGCTAGCTATTGGCTTGAGAATATCCCGATTAATCCAGAACTGCTCTTTCTAATCCCAAGGTTCTCAGTTAAGTACCATGGAAGAAAGGAGAGGAGAAAAACAGGTCGCACAGAGCGTAAGGGATTCCTGGGCTGTGTGCCACGTGCCTCCATGGACACGTCACCTTACTAGCAGGTCTCGAGCTCCCAGAAAACGCAAAGCGATGGCTGTGACGGACGTGTGCCTGAGGTGGTTGCATGCACACCTGCCGTCCTGGTGCAGGCATGCACCGGGCCCTTCTTTCTCCTACAAGTCTTGATTTTTTGTGGCAGATTAAAGGGTGATCATGTTAGTAGTGATACTACCTTGCTTGCCCCACGACCTAATGCCATGAAGACCACGCTTGCCTCGTGGACCAAAGGGTCTGCCTCTCTTGGGAGCCCCTATTGGCCACCCAGACAAGGATGGGCACTGTGATGGAGGCAAAAGCAAAACAGCAAGCTCGCTGTTGGCTTTCTTTCTTCTCTTTTTAGAACTTAGCCCAGTTAGTATTAACTAAAGCTTGCTGCTGATTGTCAGCGCTTCACAAACATCTTTTTTGCATTTAAATGCAAATATTTTCAAGCAGACACATGTAGCTTATAGTGGCTCTTGCATGTGTTCTCAGAAAAGTGTTTCTTAAATTGAAATAAACAGCCTAGCACACCTCTCGTCCTTGCCCCAAAGGACAGCATCAAGCATGTCTTCACTCACCGAGGTGGCTTCAAACCTCGCCTGCCACTATCATCCATCTCTCCTGCGGAGCCAGGCACCACGCAGAGGCCTTTGGAGCTGAGTCGGCACTCTGACCAGGCTGGGACTCTCCTGCCAAGCCGGCCACTAGAGATTCTTCAGGGCAGCGGAGCAAGGGCACCAGTGGCTCCCTGCTACCTGCCCCTGCCAACACGCCAAAGGGGAATAAATCAGAAGAATGTGTGGGCTGAGCTCAGCGTGGCCTCAGAAGGGGATTGCTCTGATGTCCCCTAACTCAAGTCCCCAAGAAGGATGAAGTTTTGACCACATGATGGAAGATAGCCTTTTCTTTTGAAACTATTCCAGTCATCTTTTAAATAAAGGGGACAAAGTTACAAAATTAGTTGCCTCAAAGTACCAACTGAGTGGAAAACCATTGTTTTTCTGTGGCCAAATTTTAAAAATATAGCCCTCCAATGGGCTCCTAGGATTCCATCCACACTGGCAATGTCAAGATCAGTATCAATAACTAAATTGTTTTATGTTTCTCCTCATCGCCGTTCTTAATGTCCTTCCCTGGGCCAGTTTCAAAAGGCTTTGACAGATGGACAGTCATGAAATATTGAAGACCAAGCTCTCTCCTCTCAAACTCAAACAAAAAATCAAGTGCTGTGGACTCACTGAAATTATAGGATAGTAAAGGAAGCCCAGGGTGGCGCCAAGAACAGTTCTCCAGAAGGCGGTACTCAACATATTAAGATTAACGTACTGTGTGCTTCTTGCTCCCTGGTAAGTTTTGGTCTCTAATTAATTCCTGAATATTGAGCTGTCTTTTTTTATTTTCTTATTTTAATGGTTTGCCCCTAAATGAACAAATATTCAATCTGGAAAAGGGGGTGCTGGGTTAATCTATCAGAGTCTGAGACTGAGAAAAATGAGAAGACTGGATCAAATTAGCTCCCTGCATCATTATTATATTATATTATTTTGTTGGAAAAATATGCCTGAGAAGCTGGCAGGTAGGTTTCCACTAAGGAAAGGGAATGCTAGTGGGTGAAGTTTCGTTAGCTAGTTCGGGGAAAGCATGAACAGAAAGATGCAGGGAGACGTGCTGAGCCTTCATCGCAGTTCAAGTTAAATGAGCCCCAAATCAATAGTTCATTCAAAGTACAATGCAGTTCCTTTGTATTTCAGATTTAAAAAAAAAAACACTAATACAACTGCCTTCTTCAATTCTTTTCATGTATCAAATTGCTCATATGCCAAATAAGAGGCAATTGGAAGAAATATAAAACAGTTGTCTAGTAGAGTTTAAATAAAGTTCATTGTAAAATAATGAAACTTTTAAAACACAACAAATTGAGAAGTAGCATGTACAGCAGGGCAATGAGAGCAGCTGTTTCTTATTGGTATCGTGGACTGAAAAATTCTCCTGAATTTTTTTAAAGCAGAGTGAATTTCTTCACAGCTGCTAGCAACTGGGCGAGCAGGATAGATGGGCCCCAGAACGTGTAGAGCAGAAAACAGGATTCTCAGTTTCCTACAAACCTCTTGTGCTTGTTCTGCAGCATCTTCTGCACTTGACTGGATGCGCTGTGACTGTGGGGCAGCTAGAACCAGTGCAAGCTGGAGCCTTTGTATTAAATAAGATTTTATGCAGGAGTGCTGGGGAGATAGCTCAGCCGTCTAAAGCCTTCTTGGCAAGCACAAGGACCCTGGTTCATTCCCCGGTACTGCATGCCTTGCTGGTCCAGAACTCCGGGCACATTGTGCCAGCCCCTGAAATCAAGCACAATGGTGCACACCTGTAATCCCAGTGCTAAGGAGGCTGAGGCAGGAAGATCACTACAAACCCAAGCTGCGTAGTAAGATCCTATACCAAACAAATAAATAAATGATGTTTTAAATTAAAAATAAAAGATTTTATGCAAGAAAATATTTTGGTAAACTATCAAAATATATACAAATATAAAGAAGTAGTGTAACGCATTCCTCCTGTCACTGAGCAGGGCCTGCACTGAATCATTCGTGCCCGTCTGAACTAAGCAGCTCGCGTTTTCCCGGCACCCGTGCGCCGTCCAACCCTCACTCTAGCAGGCCTGAGAACACAGGTAGAGGCCCTCGTGGCTGATCAGGATGGGGCGGGGGTGCGGACCCAGACTCCCCACATGAATCTCGGGAGCCCCAAGGTAAATGGGGGACCAGCGACAGTATCTTCAGCGCAGGAAGTGGTAGACTCAGAGCGCCCGTGAGCTTCGGAGCAAAGACTGGAGGAGTAAAATGGAAAAGGACAGAGAAAGAAAAATGAGCAGAGAAAAAAGATAGAGGTGATGTATGAAGTGCTTTTAGGCGACACAGCAAGAAATATCCAGCGAGGGAAATCAGGCTCTCCTGAGCCCTTGATCGCTGACGTTTGTTCACAGAACAGCTGAGAAGAAAGTCCCGTTTAAGTTTTCACACAGCAGCTTATGGGAAGATAAGTTGGCCGCACAAACATCTCGCACGTACTTTTTCATTTTGATTGGAAGTAAACCTTCAGGCTCTGAAGCAGAAGGGGGCAAATGAGCTCCTGAGAGCCAGACCCGCAGACCAGGGCCTGGGAGGCTTCTTAGGTTTCTTAGGAGTTTAAAGAGATCAAACACAGAGTATTAACGAATGAAGATGACATGACATTCTAATTTCAGTATCCACAAAGCAGAGTTGTGTTGGCACAGTGCCCCCTTCGGGGCCCTTACGCTGTCTGCAGCTGCTGCGCCCCTGCCTGGCAAAGCTGGAGACTTTCTGGCCCACGACATGCTTAGTGTACGATCCTGTGTGACAGAAGCCAGCTTCTGTTCCAAATCAGCCATTGGTTTTGTTTTGCTTTGTTTTTATTTTTAATATTGAATACACATGGGGCCGAGGAGATAGCTGGGTGGTCTAAGGGCCTGCCTGGCAAGTACAAGGGCCTGGGTTCCGTCCCTGGTACCACATGTCATGCTGGCCCCGGAACCCCAGGTGCACTGCCCAAACTGGGCATGGTGACGCACACCTGTGATCTCAGGGTGGGAGAGGCTGAAAACAGGAGGCTGACTACGAGTCCAGCTGCAGAGCGGGAACTTGTACCAAATAAATAAATAAACAAAAAAAATTTTTTGAAGACACTTCACAAATGAATTAGATACCTGGCAATGGAGCCTTATTAGTCATTATAACGGGCATTTCTTTCCATGTATCTCCATCATTTTCATCCTCAGCTATCTAGGAATCGACAGCTAAACAAAACAGCTCCGATGTGGCTGTATTTTGGAGGCTTACTTCTTCCAGATAGCATCCGGGATCCTTCCCACGGTTGTCATGTCCAATGCGTACCTTATAGGTTTTGCCAACACCTTTAAGATTAATCTGAAACAAAAAGGG
Organism: Tympanoctomys barrerae; assembly: GCA_002564285.1. NCBI lineage: Eukaryota > Metazoa > Chordata > Mammalia > Rodentia > Octodontidae > Tympanoctomys > Tympanoctomys barrerae. The sequence goes on along the minus strand of NDGN011353219.1, from coordinate 5,358 downwards.
CAAAGGAAAAATAGAAATCTCTGTATTTCTGACTTGATTTTTTAAATTCCAGATCTGTATTCAATGTTTTACTCAATACCTATTTTCTTATCACAAATATTTCTCAATGGTTTCCCTTAGAACTACAGGAAATTTAGAACTTGTGACACCATGAAATGGTTTATGTCTGTATAATAAAGCATCCACTGACCCTAGTTCCCTGTAGATTAATTCCAGTTAACTTTTATTGCATCTTATTTTAGCAATTCACCATGACTACGTTGCAAAATAATGTTTTGTTGTAATTATTGATATATGCTATTGGTTCAGTGGCAAGACTTGAAAGGTAAAGCCATCTAACCCTCTGGTGTTTTTTAATAACCTGGATCTTGAGTTGCTGAGGAACAGACTGTGTTCTCCCAAATTTAAACTAGGGTTAGCCAGACAGCCCTGAAGCACACTGAAGCTGTGATGGAAAGACTGATTTTGCAATGGAGATGGCAATGAAATGCTACCCTTTTGCCTCTACCCAAACACCTAACCAACTGCGGAAATGAATATTCTAACATATCATTCACCATTGTTCACTAGAATAAATAATAAATTTATTATTTATACTCTTACAGGGGTCATACAGAAAAAAAAATCTGACCCATTCTATACTTTACCGGGTTTTCACTTCTGTCATAACACATTGCCACACACTTCATGGATTAAAACTCAGACCCTTTACTGTTTGCCATTCCAGGAGGCAAAGCTCCTAAGCCATCGCTTGGGGCCTTCCAAGCCCTGGTTGGTCTGGGCTCCTGTCCAGAGGCTCCGGGAAGGCTTCTGCTTCCGAGCTTACTCAGGCGGTGGGCAGCAGTTGGCTTCTTGAGGACTGATGTCTGATTGACATGTGGTCCTCTCCAGGTCAGCAAGGCTACATCACAGTCTCATTCTTGGAACCTCCCTTACCCAGTAGGAAGAACAAGTTCACTTCTAGACACAGATTAGACTCTATCAATAAAGCAGGCTCATTTCTTTACCTTACAGTCACCTGATTTGCAACCTGCCTTTTGCCATAAAGCATAACATATCCACAGGAGTACCACCAGGGCCAAAGACTGTAGGATCAGAGTTCTCACTGCCGCATATTATAGCTAAGCCAGTCTGCTCTGCCTCCCAGTATTTTTCCCACCACCACTACTGCCACCTCAGCTTGCATCCCTCCTCTCCTTTGATGTTGCCATGAACTTTCACACCACTGCAGGAGGTCACTGCAGTGTTGCCCTAGGCTTGCCGCCCTCCTGCCACCTACGATATCCACACTGGTTAGTATAACCTTGCGGAGCTGTACTGGTGATACATTTTCTGAAACTTATCTGTCTTGCAGATAAATCCATCCTGCAGCAAAAGTGTCCTTTGTCAAAGTACATAGAAACAGATTTTAGCATTCAAGTTACTGTTCTTGTTCTAGAACAAAGTGGTTACAGAAATATTGTCACGTAGAGAGATTTTTTTTTATTTTATTGAGAAACAAATATCAATGAGACACTTTCCAACCTGATTAATAGGACATTTTCAATAATTAATACATTGCACATTGTTATCTTCACAGTTGCCATCCACAGCACATGAAGCAGCCAGGACATCCTGTCCAAACACTACTGCTACAAATCCTTCCTCTCACTGAACCAAGCAAAAGCAGCCGGACACCTATCCTAACTATTCTGTATATACAAATACAAAACAGTCCTTCCTCTGTATCCCCGCTCTCCAGTAATATGAGTGCTTAGCACAGGTAAGCAGAATCTTAAAATCCTTCTCCAGTGTGCAGATGGTGAGACACAGGATGGAAGGCAGAAGCCAAGCTCCAGAATGCAACTAGAGACAGAATGGTGAGGGTGCTAGGGTTCATTTGGACCTTACGCAGGCCTGGTTTTGACAGTTTCTTCTGTTCTGCTGTTTATACAAACTGCATTAACCTTCCTGAGCATCTCTGACCCCATCAGAACATGGTAATGCAGACTGAGACTAGTGCAGAAATCCACAATCTGAAATCCTCCAAACTCCAAAGCTTTTGAAAACGCTGACATGACATTACAAGGGAAACCACTGCCCCCCCCCCAGGCCAGGAAACTTAGCTTCATGCACAGAATTATCAAATATTGTATAACATTAACTTCAGGCTAAAATTGTAAGGTATAAGTTAATTTTATGTTTCGACTTAGATTTTATTCCCAAATGGCTTATGTACATGAAAAAATTGCAAAATCTGAAAAACAATTACGAAACATTGCTGATGACAGGCCTTTCAGATAAAGGATATTAATTTATAGTACCAGTCACTTAAATTACTATAGCTTTAATCAGTAGCAGAAGCTATTGTTTGGTCAATCAGAATTTTTTGTTCATTAAAAAAAAAAATGTCTAAGTCTTCCTCAAGACAGAACAGTCAATGCAGTGACCTCAGAAGGAAATAAAACCTGCTAGTTGATCATCATTGCAATAAAACTAAAAGGAGTAAACATGTTTAAAATTGCTGGCAAAAAGAATAACTATTTGTAAAGATAGTAAGTAGGTGATTGCACAACGGTCCAGGAACTCATTCGCTATGCACGCCTAGCTCAGCCAATGACGACGAGAAGTAGAGTGACCGTCCAGCGGCCTCTCGAGAGCCCCGGCTGCTGGCAAATAACTTCTAGCATCTTCACCAAAGTACTCTGGAACTTTTAGTTCCTCTTTAATACAGTCCACCTAGGTCATCTTGGCTTCAATAAAATAAAAATATAAGATGTCAAAAATGTGTTATTCTTGCACATAACGGTTTTTAGCTTCTGCCTTTAACCTCCTACATTTGAAAATAAGCAGGACAATGACTCCAGCAGGACAGCTTTCATCTCTGAGATGGGCCACACTATGGCTCCACTAGTCTCCACAAAGAGAATCATGCCCTAAGTAGGACACTGGCACAGATTAAAATAAAATTATTTTCAACCTAAGGACCAAAGCACTATGGATTGAGAGACACAAGGTCAGAAAGAAAGAGGCAGAGAAACCTGGAAATAGGGCTCCTTCCCAGCCTAATGCCACGTACGGAAAAATGGAAGCAGTATGAATAAACTCCCACTACATAATCAGAGTGCGAAGGTAAAAAAAAAAAAATCGTCATTGGAGAGTGATTTGAGGGGCTGGAATTCTTAACAAAAAGAGCTTGAGGGCACACTTAATTTCAGGAAGAAGATAAAACAATTCATTTACCTCTCACATTTGGGATGACTGTGTTTGTTAGGTGTACTGTTCCAGGGACATTTACGATATGGGGTATGTGGACAAAACCATTGAAACACAGAACAAGTTCTTAGTACAAATGGATACCGCCCTAAACAAGTATATGAAAAAGACAAGCAGAGACTGCAAGAGCTTTATGTGAGGACAGGTTGGGAGCATCTAATTAGAACCATAAGCCAACCAGGTACAAGGAAATAGGAGGAGAGAGCTCAGCGCCAGGCGCAGAGGCAGCAGGGCAAGCGCGCCCGGAGGCATGAGCGGTGTACCCTGCGCCGGAAGAGCAGCCACGAGGTGGCCCCAGCAGAGCAAACAGGAGCAAAATGGTTCTGGAATCTGACCTTTTAGGTAGTCGTGAAATTGTAAAAATTCTAAGTGCAATCTGTTGTCCCTGTCGAGCCTGGTATATTTGCCGCTACAAACAGAGATTAACCAGGGCACATGTAGCCGTGCGACTTGGAACCAGTGCTACTGCACCTGAGAAGCATAGGGGTGTCCAGCGCGAATGGACACAGCTAGGGGGCAGTGGGGCCCCTGGGCACACTCAGGTGCTGGGACATGGGGACACTGCGCTCTTGGGCCAGTTACCTCGTCTTACTACATTTAGCTTCTTTGTTTATATAATGGGGTTCATAAAAACCATGTTCTTGGGAGGTTGTGGGTAAGTGATACATTAGTTAACTTGCAGAATTAAACAAAGGTAGGCCCTTGATAAGGAGCAGCAATTGCAGCTATCGTCGTCGTCGTCATCATCATCGTCATCGTCATCATCATCGTCATCGTCATCGTCATCTCCACCACTAAAGGAGAGCAGAAGGAATCGGGCGACGAATACGGTGGGGGAAAAACTGCAGACTTCCTTCACTGAGCCAGGTATCGTGTGATTTTTTTGTTTGTTTTAGTAAGGGTTGACAGGGTCTACAGGGTCTCACTACATAGATCGTAGTGATCCGCTGGTGTTCAGCCTCCCAAAGAGCTGGGATTAGAGGTGCATGCCACCACGCCGGGTCCCAATCACTGCCTCAGCGAGCCCTGGGAGCAGGCTGGCACTGCAGACTTACACGTAACTCTTAAACTCGTCATTTTCCATATGTAGCAGGTCCCAGGGGTGATTTTCTAAGTCTGGTACACTATCTTTCTTCACTTAAATCCTCAATATCTTCTCAATAATTGTAAGTAATTTTTAAAATTAAATTGGCTGGAAGTGGTGACACAGAACTGTAATCCCAGCACTGGGATGTTGAGGAAGGAGGACTGAGAATTTGAGCACATTCTCGGCGAATGTGGGATGACTCCCTTTCAAAATAAAATATCAAAAATGTTTGCAAACATAGCTCAGCATGAAGGCCCTGTGTCCAATCCCCAGTACTACAATTAATTAATTAATTAATTAATTCAATTCAATTCTAGAATCAAATTTTATGATACACAAAATGTGCATTTTATTATTTTGGAAGAACACATTGGAACAAAAACTAGCTTTGTGATCACTGAAATCCCATTTGAGGAGCTGTAATTGAATTCAATTAATTGAGTCACACAAGAGAGCTCAATTTACATGTTTATGGCCCTTTCAGAAAATATGGCAGCTTCTGTGACGGCTTCTAGCTCACAACAGAAACATGGACATAGAGAGCTCCAACAAGTCAGAACCAATGAACACTGCTAGGGTAAGCCTTATAAGGAAGGCTATAGTAGCACCGAAAGCACCAAAAGTCCTGTGGACAATGGGCAGTTAGTTATATTATGCAATATGAAAATACAAGTTTTCCTTTTTTCTTTTTGTTTTTTTTCCATAATTTTGTTGAGAAACAAATAGCATTGAGACAGTTCCAAATCCGATTAGTAGGACTATTTCAATAATTAATACATTGCATATTGTTGCCTTAGTGGTTATTCATTGTACAAGATGCAGACATGATATCCTGTCCACAAACACTATTAGAGCAAATCTCTCTATTCACTGAAATAAGAGAATGTAGCTGTATATCAATCCTAACTATTTTGAATATACAGGTACAGAATGGTCATTCATTTGTATTCCCTCTTTGTTTAGTTTTGTCATTTAAATATTATAGGTGTGTGAATTCAGCAAAATATTCCAAAATA
>NDGN011353204.1:1309-15485 GCA_002564285.1 Tympanoctomys barrerae | reverse complement strand
TCCCGCATACTCAAGGCAATCAAGACCAGAGCTGGAGGCAATCAGGAGCCTCAAAAAAAAAAACCTATTTATTTTATATTTTGCAGAGAAAGTTCTGGATGTGTACGCACTGTTATTGGTGCCTACTCTTTAGAAGAATAAGAGCAAGAATAAGAGCAAGTCCTATAAATTTAAGCACTTTTATATTTTTTGATATAATGATTGCTAAATTTGGTCTTCTGTTGCTCTTCAGCAAAAAAGAAAAAAGGAAAAAAGGAAAAAAGAAAGAAAGAGAAGACAAAAAGAAAAAAGAAAGAATGGCTGGCAATTGAAGAAGAGGGAAGGAACAACACAATAGACTGACATGTCTGGGCTAATTGCCTCAGAGAAATATACTGGTTTTAATAGGCCTTTTAAAAAGTACATTTAAAAGAATTCTGTGAGGCTTGCCACAAAATTCTAAGTTTATTTGAAAATGTATGCCACTTTCTAAAAACAGTTTAAGTTCTTTAACTTTGTTTTGTTTTGCTTTTGCATTTAGTTAGGCATGAAGACTCCAGACAGGTTAAAAAGATGAAATTCCTCCTTACTTGTCAGGCTAAAGCTGACAACTATTCAACTGAGGTCTTTTTATCAAGAGACTAGGTTAGGACTCATCTGTCTGAAAGCCCTTGTACCTTATATGTCTCACCTTATCTTGCTATCAACAACTCCCCTGCTTAGCAGGGGGAGTTTACTTTCCCTTGGGGTTCTCCTGTTTAGGGATCCCTAGTGAGTCTAGGGTTACTCATTTCTTCCAAATGAGTCCTCCCAAGTCACCAACGTGGAGTGGCTGGTGAGCCGGTCAGTGTCCAGTCGAAGCTCCTCTTCTACTGCTGCTGCCTGGGATCACAGCCAAGGCCCAGGCTGCTGGGCTTGGCAGCACAGGCTAGAACAAATGCCTATTTCCTCCTGGCCCCTGCTACTCGAATTATCAGAGGTCCCACCATCAACTATACAGTGCAAAAAGCCAGACTTCTCACCTGCCAACAAGTCCTAAGTGTGAACACAATCCTGCTCTCACTCTCCAAAACACAACCAAAGGCAGACATAGAAATAAAATCACAGTCCATCATAGTGTCTGCCAATACCCAGTAATGTTCATGGCCACATTTAAATAAAAAAAAAAGGCTGGTGCAAAAAAGTCTTGTGAATTCCCAACCATTAAATTACCTCAATTATATTTATTAGACTAGAAATATTCCTTACTCCTACATCTATAAAATTGAAATCATTTTACAAATTGGATTCATAGAATTTAAAATTCAATTATTTTATAAATACATTGTAGTAGATGAATTGTTTTGCCGAAATTCATTGTCTGTGGAGATGAGAGTATTGAACTCACTGTTAATAGTTATAGCTTGTGCCAAATACAAAAGCAAGCACCGTGTTAGACTACAAGAGGTCCTCAGATAATTCAGGATGGGCATTAAGACATGATTTTTAAAAGATCATAATTTACTAAGACCAAAGTTTTATATATTTTGAAGAGAATCAACTCTCTCTCTCTCTCTCTCTCTCTCTCTATATATATATATATATATTCCCCCCCCTTCAGTTTAAGGGTTAGCTCTACACCTCAGAGGCTTATATGAACTGCAGTTTCAGGTCTCATCCCAAATGTAATGGATTAGAACTTATATTTTAACAAAATGCTCAGGTGATAGATATGCACACTAAATTTTGAGAAGCACTCACTTATTTTCCAATTCAGTTTTCAATGAGTCCATGTGGTGATGGGGCACAGTCTAATGGTCCCTTTTTTCCTTTTAAAACTGTTATTCATTCTATTCTTTGCAGAGATGCTGGAGGGAACATTTAAGGTGAACTCAGATTTTATTAGGAATAATGGAGAGTATTAATGACACTCAAAGACCTTTCCTGATGACTTCCCCAAAGGACTATTCAGAAAATCGTGTGTGTAGTTTTACACCAGCCACAAAAGACTACATATGGTATGATTTTATTTACAAGAAATATGCGGAGTAGGCAAATTCATAAAAACAGAAAACATATTAGTGATTGCTGGGGGCGAGGGAGAAGGGAACAGAGTGTGACAGGTAATAGTTGCGGAATTTTTGGGGGAAGGGGAATTAGTAGTAATTAGCATTTAAGAGTTTTTGAGGTGAAATTTGATGGTGGTAATGACTGCACAACTTTGTGAATATATTTTAAAAAGTCCTGAACTCTACTCTTTAATGAGTGAACTTTGCAGTATGTGAACTGTACCTCCCTGTGTTGCCCAGGGTGGTCTCACATTTAGGCACCCGACTGGTCCTTCCGCCTCACCCTCCGGAGTAGCTGGGACGACAGGCAAGCACCACCACACCCAGCTATTTCAGTTTTTAAAAAAGTTTCTTCGCAGTCTTGCTTTCAAGAGAAGTGGACATGACGCTTACATTTGTTTATCTAAAGGGCTCATCCTGAGGAGTTTCCCAAAACAAAGAATGTTCCCTTTCAGCCCTCACCAATGTTGAGACTCTAGATGTACTTAGATTAAGAGACCGATTTATATTTTATAAAGGTCACTGTGGTTTATAAATGGAATAGGAAGAATGGGCTGGAGGCAGGGGGTTTGAAAATAGGAAGACTACTTAGGAGACTAAATACAAGGCTCATGTCACCCAGAGACGGAAAACTAGAAGATCTAGAAGTTGAGGAAAAGTCTGCTCTATTTCAACTATCTTCTAGAATTCTACCCATTGGAGAGATTCAAGAATTTCCTTCTTTTTTCTTATATTCTCTCAATTTATTATTATTTTTTTAATCAGGCAGTGTCGTTAGACATCACAGAGGATGAAAAGGAGACGTCCTTTTCCTGCAGAAGCCGCGACGAATCGACCCTGTAGTAGTGGCAAGACCCACACAGGGCTTATAAAATACACACTGATAAGAATGAAAGGAGAGGCGAGGGAGATGGCTCAGTAGAATGAATTCAATGCCCGGTTCCGAAAAAAAACCCAAAAAAACCCCCACCCAAACAAACAAACAAAAAACCCAAAACAAAAAACAAAGTATAGAACTGGTGATATCAGCATCAAGGAATAAATTACTTGTGGTGGAATTCCCATTGGACCTTTTGCCAAATGAGTGGCAATCGACAGAGATAATAGGTGAAAGTTAAGAGAAAAGCATTGTAATAGAGTGAAACGTTAGGACGCACCTACATAAAACCTTTGGCATGATAATGTCAAATACATATTTGTTATCAGAGTGATTTAATTTTAAAAAGCACACTATTCCTGGCACAGAGAAGGGCCCTGAGTATTTCTTTTATGATGAAACGCTGTTTAGCTTTGTTTTGGAGCCTCGACAGGAAATGACTCAAAACTGCACCGCAAAGCCTAAGTCCTCCATTCGCACTGAGGTGGGAAGAACCGGTGTCAAGGAAGCCGGATTCCCCCTTTACCAGCTAATTTCTCGCCCACGGGCGCCCAGCCCATCCCTCAGGTCCGTAGAGCAGTGGGGGGTGGGCCAAAATCCAAGCAACCAATCGCAGCGCGGCTGGGGGGCGGGGCCGTGTCGCTCCACCCCCTCCTCCAGCCCATCTTCGCAGCCTTCCCAAGCCCGGCCTCTCTCACACCTGCGTGTCCCTCGGCGGCTGGATTGGTGCAACTTCTTTTCCACCTCTAGAGTGGAAGGGGCGTGGCCTCGCCTCTCGCGAGACCGCCTCCTGCGGCTGTCGCCGCGGTCCTGGCCGCTGACTGGCCACGCTTGCGCAGCCGCCATGTTCGGTTGCTATGCTGCGGCCTAGGAGACGGGGTGTGCTTGAGGGAGGAGGAGGAGACGGAGGAGGAGGAGGAGGAGGAGGAAGAAGAGGAGGAGAAGAAGGAGGGGGGTGACTGAGCGCCTCTTGCACTCTCACACACAGGCACTGCCCAGGATTGCCAGCCAGCTCGCGCCGCGCCGCGCCGCGCTCCTTCCCACTCCTCGCGGCCCCCCTACATTGTTCTCCCAGGACTCCAGAATTCTCAGAAATTGGGCCTGAGCTGGGGCGGAGAGAAATTTAGCTTTGACCGAAGGGTCAGAGGTTTGGGGCCAGGTGCCCAGCCCCGCGCTCCCCTCCCCCGCGGCACTTTGGGGGTGTGGATTATCTCATCCCGGCCGGGAGGTGGGAGCGGGCGCCGGCTGCCCGCCTCCCGGCGCGCTGGCCCGCGGCAGCCCCGCAGTATGAGGTGGTGCTGGCGGCTCGGGGCCGTGGCGCGGCCCCTGCGGCGGCTGCTCGGGGGACGCTGAGGGAGCCCCCCGGAGTGGCGCAGCGGACGCGCCTCTTCCCGGCGTGCCCGGGCCTCCAGGCTTCTTCTCCAGCCGAGAGGACGCGGCTGTGATACGAAGGTAAGAGGCGCTCGGGTCCCCGCCGCGCCTCGGCCCTGCCCGAGGGTCCGAGGTCTTCCCTGGGGCGTGTGCGCCTCGTGGGAGGTGAGCCAGGTGGGGCCCGCCCGAGGCGCGGAGTCGCTGGGAGGAACCGGAGCGGGCGCCCTCGCCGTTCTGGGATCTCAGCTCTTGCAGCTTCCAGGGATTATAGTTGAAATCTCTGCTGTGGGTGAGCGAAGAACAGGGGATGGACTCGGTTCCGAGATGGAAGGTTCCGAGGTCCCTGCGCTCTAGGTCGGGTTTAGAATATTGTTTTCCACTGCTGGTGGGAACCCCCCCCCCCNTTGCGTGCGGCACCAACTCGCGGTCCTTCCCTTTGAAGTTTTAAGCCCCTTATGATTGATTGTACTGGTATATACTTGTGTGCTGGAATCTGTAGTTGGGTTAAAAATGAGTTATATTGTGGTAAATAGATGTAACGATGTATTTCCTAAGGCGTCCTTAAATGAAACAGTTTATAGTTCTAGATAGCAATTTGTGTGTGTTTCTGCGAAAGTTGGGATGGTAGATTGGGCTTGCATCACAGAGTGATATCAGTGTGCACTAGGACGATTTGCTTGTTCTGGGAGGACCTGTGATATCTGCAATATACCAGCTACTTTTCGAATAAGAACTTTTAAGTTTTGTGAGTAGATCTTGGGCCCAGTTAAAACAATACAGCACATTGGTCACATTTAAAACATGTCTATGGAGAAAAAAACCAAAAAGTCAGTGTGTCCGACCTGTAAAAAGACGATTTGCGTGTGAGGAAGACTGGAACAATAAAAACCAGGGCATTTTTCTGAACCTTAATGTGCCTCAAGGGAAAAATTGTTTTTCCTTTTTCCAGGGGGGAGGGTATGACCTTAAATAATTATTCAGAACGAGCCCAAAGTGTACTTAATAGAAAAGAGCTGAATATACTAGTTAAATTTTGAATTCGGTGAATATAAATACAACTGAATTTTAACAAAACTTTGGGAGAGGAAAAAAGAACTATTTTACAGAGCTGGTCTCCTAACTCATAATAAAGGAGTTCAGTGATGTGGACAGCAGCGTTTTTTGTCAGAATAAATTTCTGCTCCAATTACCACAAAAGCTATTTTTGGGTTTCTGTAATTTTTATGGGACACATATCTTTGTATATTTTGTCTTGATGCAAGTGCATGATCCCATAAAACCATGATCCTGAGTGATTTATCAGAGCACCATGGCCTTTTTTGTTATACAGTAAAATTTGTGATTGAGCTAATCTGTTTTAAGCATGTGGCAACAGTTTTTAACACACAAGGTGACATTATAGTGTTTCTTAATATTAACAAGTAGGTTAAAATTTATTAAGTTAGAAAATCATGGATTCCTCAAAAGTAATGATGGATGAGAATATGACTTTCTAATTGCCTGTTTCCTAATAGCTTCTGGCTATTATGGATGAATTGTCAAATTTGTGTGTGTGTGTGTTTTAATGACCTAATTGAATATCTTTAAATTGTCCCTAGTAACATTGTTACTTTAAATGTATGACACCTAATTTCTAATTTAGGCTAGGCATAAAACCAGCATTGATTGGACACACTTGCTAAAAATAGTTTCTGGGTCGATGTACTTAGAATGCAGCCTCAAGAAAATTCATTTGAACTCTTTTGCGACCATTGTATACTTCATTATTATTGAAGGAGCTTTTTAAAAATTACAGTACTTCACATATCGTATTTCATCAGTTTAGTCAAAGATTCTAACTTGTTTTTTTAATTGATAAAGCAGTTAATGTGGCATAGTAATAAAAACTTAAGGTTTTTCTGTAGTTTTGTTTTGAACTAAATGAGTGTTGTCAAATCTTATTAAACTATGGTCTGTACATTTGTTCAAATATTGTGGTTTTGTCCGTTAAATATAATTAGTTCTTAAGTGACAGCTTAGTGTTACTGGTTTATATTTATTTATGACCTATTCTAAACTCAAAAGTGGGGGACAGTGGTCATGTTTTCTGTAACTTATGTTCAAGGAACAAAGTAAACCAGTTTTTTCTCCTCTGAGGGTTAACATGATTGTTTTTAAATAAGAACACTCTTTAAAAATAGGTGCAAATTCTAACTTGTCTGATGTTTAAAGGCAAGTGGTTAGAAGTTCTGGTTGAATTCTTTGTTATTAGGAATACAAAATCAGTGAACTCATTAAGAATATGTGTGTGGCTTGAGGTAATATAAATTATTGCTGTAAGTAAAATCTGGTTATCAGTAGAAATGTGCTGGGTATGGACTGAGTTGAATACTGTTGTTTTTCTGGATCATTGCATGTAGTTTACATACTATAGGCCAGGCACATTAAATTTGAGTCTACAGCTGGACTTGATGGGACCTGCCTATAATTCCAGCACTCAGGAGGTTGAGACAGGGGGACTGCAGCAAGTTTGAGGTCATCCTGGACCATGTAGTGAGTCCAAAGCCAGCCTGAACTAGGTAGCAAGACTCTGTCTCAAGAAACAAAACAAAATGAAATGAAACTATGGTTTACCTGTTCACTAGAATAGTGAAGAATTGAGGATTGGTTTAGTATTCTGGAAATCTTTTTATTATTTTCCAAGAAAGCACTGCAGAAAGGAAAGTGTTATTGTTTCTGCTTTTAATATTCAATTAGCACAGATGGTAAGAAGAAATATAAAGTAGAAGTTCTGTAGAATTTTCTTTAATGGTGCAAAGAAATTCAGTTGTCTAGGGATAGCATAATGTTTCATATCCTTTACATGAGAAGTCAGTATAGTTAGATATATAATGAAGTGGAGAAAGAAATGGAGACATTTACTATACTCTTTATTAAAGATATTTTTCCCTCACATTCTTTCTTCATTTCGTTACCCAAGTAGAAACACTGAGAGAGAGGTAAAGAAATTAATAAGAACAGAATGAGAATTGTATACTGTGAACTATCTTGAGGAAATGATGTGAATATGGATGAGTTATTATATTTGTACCTTTTAACAAGGGAGTTTATAAAAAGTGGTAGAAAGAAAAAAGGATCCAGACAGGAAGAGTATTATTATTTATTATCTTGTTAAGTGCCATATAGTATATACAAGGAATTTTTTATGTTATCCCTTGATCATCAGGTATACTTTGTGTGATAGGTATTATTAATACCTTGTCCCTCCCAACATACCTCAGAAATAGAAGCTAAGAAAAATTAACTTATGCAAAGTTGCCCTGGTAAGTAGAAATCAAACTATGTGTGACTCTCAAGCTTATTCTTTAGATAAGTGCCGTGCAGTTAAATGTTCTGCAGTAATAGAAATAATTGTCCTTTCTAGCTTTATTGAGTTATAATTAATGTAGAAATCTTTTTTATGGTAACCATTAACCATATGTGGCTATGAAACACTTGAAATATGATTTATGTGTGTATGAAAACTATTAATTTTATTTTTTTAATATTTATTTTTATGTATTTGGTACAGGGTCTTACTACACAGCTCGAATTTTAGTGATCCTCCTTTTCAGCCTCTCCAGTGCTGGGGTTACAGGCCTGCGCCACCATGCCTGGCTCAGTGCACCCTGGGTGGGGCCGGTACTGCATGTGGAGCCAGGGATCAAACACCCTTCTCTGCGCTTGCCTAATCAGGCACTTAGTCTGCTGAACTGTCTCACTGGACCTTGTATTAATTTTTTTTCCTTGTATTAATTTTAATAATTTTAAATTTATACCCTATTGTGGCTGATAAGTACAATACTGGGCAGTGTGGCTTTGGATCTTATTTCTTGCAAAATCTGAGTTCTGGTATTATGTAGTCTTCTGCAGCTTTGTGTATGACATTGAGAACAGGTTGTTTAGTTCTTGAGCTGCAATATAACAAAGTTTGTGTCTTTAAAGTCTTATTTTAGTGTGCCACTTTCCTAGTTAAAACATAGTTCTCTGGTGCTTATCAAATTAGGCCCTAATTTACCTGCTGGGCCTTGAAGACTTTCCAATTTCATTTCACTACTTCTAATTCTAGCTTTTTCTCTTTCTCAAAGTGGACTTTGAGGGTTGTTGTTTTTGGATACAGAGTCTCCCAATACAGTTTGGATTCGTAGTGATCCTCCTGTCTCAGCCTCCCCAATGCTGGGATTACAGATATGTGCCACTACCTCTGGTTTCAGTGGCTGGCACAGCACTCCTGGAGTTCCAGGGCCCACAGGGCATGCAGTACCAGGGATGAAATTTGGGACCTTGTGCTTGCCAGGCAGGCACTTAGACTGCCAAGCTGCCCCCAGCCCCCAGCCAACATATTGAGTTTTTAAAGTAGTTTGACTTGTTTAAGGGGCAGGTAAATAAGACAGAAGTATAAAAACTAAAGGAATGGTTAATACAATTCAAGGTAATTAATGGTAGGGGCTGTAAACTTGGAAGAGGCAGGAGGCTCCCAAAGTATTGATGGTGTATTCTATTTTTTTTTTACTGTAGGTCATATTTCATCATAAACATAATTTAATAGTTATTTGAAAAGGGGAGAAATGGTGAATTTTAATCCATGTCCCATATTGATTCATTATTAGATGACATGTAAAAATGGACAGTTGTTTTTTAAGCCCCCCTGCAAAATTGTGCTTTGAGAAGGTCTATGCCCTAATTACCCTCATTTGAATTTTCCTTTGTGCTTTGAATTGCTGCTGTTTTGTTATGAAAAGTTTCAAGGCTGAATTGAATTAGTTGGAAAAATAAAAAATAAAGATAAAATAACATTTTTGTTTTTCCCTTCATTCTTGTTTCCTCGGCTTAAACATTTTTAACTTAAATCAGTGTCCTTTCTCTTCAAGTCTACCTCAAAATTTAAGCTTTTCTAGAAGAATCGTATTAATCCAGCCATAATAATCAGGCATTGAGACCTGGTAACAAGTACCCAGGGGTTGGAATGCAATGGGGAGATAGTTCTGTGCTGTCTAAGCGTCTGCTTAGCAAGCACAAGGACCCAGGTTCGATCCCCAGTACTACATGCCATGTCGGCCCGAGAACCCTAGGGTGCGCATGCTATGCCAGCCCTGAAACTGGGTATGGTGGCATACACCTGTAATCCCAGCCCTAGGAGGCTGAGACAGGAGGATTACTACAAGTCCGAGCTGCATAGCAAGATCATGTACCAAATAAGTAAAGATTAAAAATAAACAAGTATGCTTGTTCAGGTATAGTTTAGTACATCCTCCCCCCCCCCCCGACTTTTTGTGATACCTATTTAATGAAAGAAAAACAAGGTTTCCTTTGTGTTGCCTTTTGAGTTTGGCTCTTTGTTTAGGAATTTTGTTTTTAAGTTAGAGATTTTTTTTTTTAAATGTTAAGTACTTATAACATTTACCCTTAATCACCATTCTGATAGACATTTTGTTTCCTTCAAATCAATTATCTTTTTGTTGTTAATATTGTTAAAGTTGTGTAGCCAAGATACAACTTGAGTATAAATATATTGAAAATATATAGTGGAGGCTTACAATGTAGAGAAAATACCACAGATTGTCAAGTCAGACAAGTCAGGTTGGACTCTGGTTACAAAGATGTTGGATATATTATATGACCTCTGAACCACTTAGCCTTGAATTGTTGTGGGGATAAAGATATATAAAACACCTATCACTGTCTTTTTAAAAAGAAGATATGATTAGTAAGCTGATATCGCTAGTTTTTTCATTTTCTCATTGTAATGTTCCTAAATATTTTACATGATTGCTAAAAACAGTTGATTTACTGATAACTGGTTTATTCATTTACAAAATCTCTTGGTAAATATTTTTATTTTGCTTATTTCCTTAGTCTAAACCTGTAAGGCCGAGATAATTGTCCAGGGTTATGCCAAAATCTCTCTTTTTATACAAGTACGCACAGTGGGTGGTATTGTTTTGGTCTACTTGATTAATGTATATTTAAAAGTATTTATTTATTTGCTATAATGGCAACATTCTCTTACATCTAATTAAGTATTTACATATAATAGGAGCAGTGATATAAAGATAAATAGATATAATTTTGTCTTGAGCTCAAATTCTAGAGTGGTAACATGTCAACAAACAATTCACAGTGACAGTATAATAAGATCTGGGGGAAATGAGAAGTGGCATTTGACTATGATCTTAGAGGATGAATTGGAATTGATCTGGGTAGCGAGAATTGTGTGTACAGAAGGCACAAATATGAAAGGGTGCATAGTTTGTTTAGAGAAATGTAAGTTGTTTTATGTCTCTGTCTCTGGGTGCATTGAGTGTCTGCTTCTATGTGAATCTTTGCGTGTATGTGTGCATGTGTGTTAGCTGTGGTAGCAGACGAATCTTTGTGTTTGTGCAGTGAGCAGGATCATATTAAGACCCTCAGGCATATCAGAGCCTTTAGGATGGCTTCTTTTGGTATTAGTTTCCTTGGTTTATTTCAGTGTGTTAAAAGTTACCATGTTTTTGGTACCAACTTGGAGAAAAGCAGTTTTAGAATCTCCAACTGTTGGAAAGTTTGATGCCATTCACCCTGGCATCTCTAATCTAAAAATATAGTGAACACCAAGCCTTAAGTCAGTGTAAAGAAAGTCAAATTAAAATTTCCCTCTTACTCCTCCTTCTCCCCAGTACTTTACTACTGTTTTCTGTGTTTGAGTATCTGTATGTATGTGTGTAACATACCTTTTCAGGATCCTGCCTGGGAAATTAACATTAACATTAGGGAGCAATTTGCAGGTATTTGAATAAGGGGATAAGATTAAGTGTAAATTTTGAAAAGTAACTCCTGAGATCTAGGTCATGCAAGGATATAAAGAAGTACAAGAATAAGGTTAGAGATGGAGCAGGGGATCAAGTAAGGATTCTGTTGGAGTGACCCAGGTGAAGTGATAAAGAACTAGAAATAGGGGAAATAAATAGAGTAGGACTGAAAACTTAGCACTCAGAGTCTGTTTAGATATGTGGGAAAGAGGAAAGTATGATGGAAAAATATGGTGAGTGTTTCAAATTTTTAAAAATGTACTCCTGTACCAGTAAAAGTCATACTGCCTTTAGTCCCCCTCTTAATACTCATTTCAGAAACACTGATCTAATCATTCTTGCTACTTTCTGAAGCAGATTTAGAAGTGCTCTTTTCTGTCGTTAGTTGTGCTACCTTTGAATTGTGTACTGAATAGAGTTACCTTTCATGATCATTTTGACACTGGGGAAAAGCCAGAAAGGATGGCACTTGGCAGCAGCATTCACTCCATTTCTGATCACATCTCTTCAAGTCACTCATGAAGCAGGATTTCCAGAAATGCTTCAGAAAGTGGCAAGAACAATGGGATGTGTTTACAGTGAGGGGGAGTATTTTCAAAGGGATTAATGACATTGTATCTTTTACTATAATATCTTTTAAAAGTTAAGCATTTGTCATATAAGTATCTTTTCATATGTCCAGAGATTCCTTAGCATTGCGTTTGACCCTTTTTCTCTTTGTGCTGTATATAAGTGGATTATCAAATTTCAGTGAAACTATGTAATCATCTCATTTCTGGTGCTTCATTTTTCATCCCTTCCTCATTTCAAGAGAATATATTATTTGTAGCGTCAGACTTTTTCTGAACCATTTGAGAGCATTTTGTAGACATGATGGCCATCACTTTTATTTTAGTGTGTATTTGCCAAAACATGGATATGACTACCAAATCAGAAATCAACATTAATACAACACTAACTTCAGTTCCAGCTGCCATTCAAATTTTTCCAACTATCCCCACAGTCTCTGTCTTTATATCTTGGTTTTGGATCCAGTTTATGCTCATATGTTGCATTTAATTGTCATTTAAAAAAATTCTTTGGAACTTGAAACAATTTCTCAGTATTCCCCCGTCCTTCATAATAGTTTTTACACAGTACAGTTCCTTTTATTCTATAACATGTCCCTCTGCATATCTAAAGATTGCTCACATGCAGACTGAGTGCATTGTTGGCAGGAATATCATAGATGTGCTATTCTTAGTGCCTCAACAGGAGACATACAGAGTTGTCCTACCTTTGGTGAAATTTAACCTTGAATAGCTTATTAGTTCATGTTCCCGGGGTTTCTCTACTGTGAAGTCATCCTTGTTTCTTTTTTTCTTTTTCTGTTTCTACCATTTGTGGTTCTGGGGATCATATCTAGGGCTTTGCACATGCCAGGCTACTGAGCCATGTCCTCACTTCCGTTTTCTTTTTGTCATTGGTAACTGTTAGGTGAGGAGGTACAAAAGACCAGGCCTGCCAATATTTCTTATAAAAATTTTAAATACCATCATTTGGGCCCACTGATGACTCCTGTCTGAGTAACCAACACTCTGAATGTTGACATCTGCATGTATTAATAAATTACTATTCTACTGAAAGATTTTCTTTTCTCCAACATCTTTATTTATCATTGATTTAATTCAATATGTACTCAGAAGTTTTTTTTTTTTCCAGTTTGGTTATTTTTATTAGTACTGTAATTTTTAATTTTTTTTTTTTTAAATGCAGGGTCTCTTTAAGCATTTTGAGCTGGCTCTGTGCTCACTTTTGTAGCCTCCAGGATGGTCTCAAACTCAGCAGTGAGCCTCTTGTCTGAACCTCCCAAGTGCTGAGATTACAGGTGTGTGCCACCACACCCAGGTTCTGCACCACACCTGGTTGCCCGGTTTCCTTTGGCCCACACTGTGGTACTTAGGACCTTGAGCTTGCCAGGCAGACACTTATGCCGCTGAGCTATCTCCCTAGCCCCTTTATGTTGTTTTAATGCTCAGATAGTCCCAAATTTTGCTATTGGGGACTTGTTCAACTTGGCTCCTTTCCTAAGGTAATATTCTGTGCTCATCTTGCACTTTTCTGTCCCAGCTCTGGAATTAACAGTTTCTCCAAAGAATTCTAATGGAGGAGATATTTAGAAATTAAGGTGTGAGTACTAAGTATGCTTATTTCTGCTAAGATACCATTATTTCAGGAGGTCAGAGCTAGTAAATACATGTATATGTACATACATCTGATTATTTCTGTATTTGTTTATAGATACTTAAAGCATTTGCACTTATACAATGTAGTGGTTTGATTGATTGTGACAAGGTGAGAAGTTTAGAAGCTTATCTAAATTGGCTCAGCAGTTCTACACCCTAGGGTTAGAGGAGCCACCCTAAGGTAGCTCATCACTTAGAAGATATAAAGGGGAAATGAGGAAGGAAGACAGTTCCATGCTTTGGAGGAGCTCCAGTCTTCCCCTTCAGCTTGGAGGTCATCTTCTGGTTTCTAGTGCAGGCTCCTTGGCTTCTGTCTTGGATCCTTCAGCCTTTCGGCATAGACTCATCAGCCTTCTGTTGTAGACCCATCGGCCTCCTGATATAGATTTCCATGGAACACTGCAGTGAGCTTCAGGCCTTGAACTGAATGAATCCTTTGGTCTCCAGCATGCAAACACCCTCTGCACGCTTCATCATCTGACTCTGTGGCTGACCATTGTAAGCCAATCTTGTAATTTATACGTTTGTATATCTTGCGTTATATTTATTTCTCTAGTAAAACTCTTGACTGATACATACAGCCTTCTCTCTCATATATATATATATATTCCCAGCCTTCTCTCTCATATATAATATATATATTCCCCAGCACCACCCCCTTTGCAACGTTAGAGTAGAAATTTAGGATTCAGTGCATGGTTAGGCAAGCACTCTTAACACTGAACTATATTCCCAGGCCCTTTATCATCAGCCTTCTAAACTCAGACTGGTTGTTTTCTTACCTACTGCCTTTGAGGTCTATGGCATGGGCTCCTTAGGGCATGCTGTTAGGACTTCCTTAAAGGATGGAGAACTTATTTGCCCCCTTCA
>NDGN011353200.1:0-15025 GCA_002564285.1 Tympanoctomys barrerae | reverse complement strand
ACTACTAGATCAGACTCGTAGTGATCCACCTGTGTACAGCCTCCCAAGAGCTGGGATTACAGGTGCATGCCACCATGCCCAGTTTCAATTGCCGTCTCAGTGTGCCCCTTGGGGCGGGGCCGGCCCCACAGGCCTGGGGATTGAACCCTTGGCCCCTGTGCCTGCTTGCAGGAGCTTTAATCTGCTGAGCTATTTGGCCAGCCCCACTTCCTCCTTCCTGTGAAGAAGAGGTGCTGGTGTGGGAGACTAGGAATCTGCGCTGTCAGAATGTCCCTGAAACTTACTTGCTGCATGGCCCTGGCTGTTGTCCTCTTTCTAGAGTGACATCTCAGGGCCCTGAAAATTCTGTCACTATCAGAAGGACCAAAAAAGGAGGACCAGGGCCAGCGAGATAGCTCAGCAGACTAAGCACCTGCTTAGGCAAGCACAAGGACCGGGGTTCAATCCCTGATACCACACGCCGCACTGGCCCTGTCTCCAGGCACACTGAGCTGGCCACCGAGTCCAGGTATGGGGCTGCACACCTGCATTCCCAACACTGGGGAGGCTGAAAACAGGAGGATCACTATGAGTCCAAGCTGCATAGCGAGACCCTGTACCAAATATATAAATTGAAGGGAAAAAAAGGAAGATGACTAAAAGTGTCAGGGTGGCTGCTAGGGCTCTTTCTGTGACAGCTACTTTTGGCCAGCCCTGCTCCCAGGTCCCACTACCCCCACCCACTCTTGACCCCAACAGGAAACTAATGCTCACACCCCTGCCCTTGCACAGCCACAGCTGAGTTTACAAGAGACATTAGGGTGACACTGGTGCAAATAATTGAGTGTCTTTCCCAAAGCGGTCTTTAGACCCTGTTGCTTTAGCTGCTACTTAAATGTATGAACTAATTAACTTAACTAATTGTTCTCAAGGACTGATAGTTACACAGACCCAGGACCCAAACAAGGCACACTCTTTGTGGCCACTCTTGGGCGGCACTCCTCACAGAAGCAGCTCTTTGGCCCCTGCCCAGCCCCCTGCCCTGCCACACTGCACTCAGCCAGCCCTGAGGTTGAGCTCTGCACGGGCTCCTCCACCAGCCTCCCCCGCCACGCACAAAGCCTGGCTGTAGACCTCCCAGCCTACTCATCCCTCCACTCCACAACCTTTGGTTAACTGCCTACTTAATGAGACGAACGCTGTTCTCAGAGCATCGGGAGTGGGGAATGAGCAGAAGCTGAGGCCGTGCCCTCGTGGGGTGTTTCACCTGCTTGGAGAGATGATGTTACTCACTGAACACACACATCAGATTTGTGCTGCAGCCAGTAATGTAAAGGAGCACGGGTCAATGCTCTAAGGTAGAGGTACTCAGACTTTCAGGGAGAGCAAGGACAGCTTTCTGGATGCATCCCATGCATTGATTTCAAGGTTGGGCAGAAGTTGCTTGGGCAGGAGGAGGGGAACATGCACACCAGGCAGGACCTGTGACCAGCTTCTGCCCAATTTGGAGAGCTGCTAATGGCTGGACCAAGTGGGGGTGGAGACAAGAGTTCAAGGGAAATAGCTAAAAGTCCCTGGCTTTGGGACTCGTCTAGGCATGGAGGACACGAAGAGATGCACGAGTGACAACTCCTAATCTGCTGGCTCATGCTTAGATGGTGAAGACGGTGGAGGGAAGTAAGTGAGCATGAGGGGTAGGGAATGGACAGGTGTGTCTGGCACATACCCAAATCCTCCAACCCAAGGGCAGAGTGTCTCCGGTTGTGCCCTGACCCCCATTATAGTTTCCTGGGGCTTTAGAGGGCTCCCTGGAGGAGCAGGTGTCTCCCAAGTGTCACCAGAGACCTGGGATGAGGGAGCATGTGGCACTTGAGAAGGAAGCCAGGGAATTCAGTGTACACATACACACACACATGCAACTCACATTGCTCCTTCACAGCAAAGACTTGTAGAGCATAGGCCTGGCAGGGAAAACCCAGAGATTGGGAGACAGAAGTCCCTGAGGTCCTGCAAAATCCTGGACTCCCACAGCTTCGCTTAACCCCCAAAGCGTCACTTCATATACTTCTTGGTTTTGCTGCTTTTGCTGTAGATGCCAAGCAGGAGGGGAGCTGGTCATTGCCAGCAGTTGGTCCCTCTGTTCCAGTACCCTGCGAGCCTGAGACTCAGTGTCCGCAGTGGCTGAGTACAAAGCCTCAGGTGTCAGGGTCCACACAGGCCTGGGGATGGGTCCCAACAGCTGCCTTCCAAGGGGACATCCTTGTCCTTAACACCTGGAAGACTCATTTTGTCACCTACAGAAGTGGGAAATATCACTCTGGGCAAGCCAGGCTACATAATGGATGTTAGACAAGTGCACACACACACATACACACACACACACGGAGGGGGGGTTTCCCACGCCAGCCCCAGGCTTCCACATGAGCGCCCTCCGCCTCTCCACTTCACTTTACCAGGCTAACCCCTGACCTCCTCCCACAGGAGCCCTTGCCCCTCACAAGCCAGCCCTCCCCACTGTCTGGGCATCTACAGAGTTAGGCGTGCATCCCTCTCTGGTACTGAAGTCTGCTTCCTTGTGGCTTCCACCACCAGGCAGAGTCCACCCGGCTCTCAGGAAGCAGATGGCAGGGCTTCCTCAGGGCCCTTATCTAACCTCAGGTACTGCTTCATCCCTTTTCAGTGGCTCCCATTGCTTTTTCCATCTCAGCCAAATTCTGGATACTCAGTTTGCCTATATCCTTAAAAATGGGATATTAAGAGAAACACAGCACATCCTAAGTATGAGCCAAGAACCCGAGTTCCAGAGGTCAGCCTAAGGTCGAGCTACCCTCATCTTAGTTGGGTCCAGCCTTGGCAGAGCTTGTCTGAATAACCACACACAGCTGTACTCCCTATGTCTCTAGGACAGCCCAGACAGGGGTGGGGGGCGGGGGGCCAAGGTAAAGCCTTCACAAGAGGCACCCCATTCCCACTCACACTACTCCGTCCTCCCACACAGAGTAAGCCATTTCCCTGGAGGTCAGGTCAGAAATCTGGACAGGGCCATGCTGGCTTCTCAAGTACTGGGAAGCTCGATCAGCAGGGCAGGTGAGCCCCAGGGCTGGAGGGAGAAAGGGAGGAGCAGGCAGGCAGCTTTTCGGACTGCAAGACATTGGCAACTTCCCTGGCTCCTGCCTCCCACTAGGATGCCCTGAGCTGGCCTGGGGTGTGTGGCTGTCAGGGCCAGGGTTAGGAAGCTCCACTTCCAGGCCTTCCTCTTTCTGAGGCTGGAGACCCAGTGCAAAAATAAAACACAGCCAGCACAGAGGAGAGTGTCCCTTCATGTCCTTGGCAAGCCCCAAGGCCAGGCTGGAAGGAGTGGGTGGGGGAGGGCTCCTGTGGGGCTACAGCCCTGCCGGGGAAGAACAGGGTATGCATGGGAAGGGGCTTGGATGTAGATCTTCCTCAGTGGCCGCCCTGAGCAGCCAACCAATGACTTCCTAATCATCAAAAAGGAGATGCCAGAGCCCTCTCCCTGGGTTTCACACAGCACATGCTGTCCCTTCTGTGCCCCCCTCCTCCCACCTCTTCTGCCTCTTGCTCACTTAGGACCTCGGACACCTTGCCTCTCTCTGGGTCTCCAGTTTGTTGTAAATAAAATAAAAGCACTGGACTGAGTGATCTCTGTCCCTCTCAGGTCTTATATTCCACACATCTTGAGGATGTGAGCCCCGAGGTAGGTGGGTGGCAAAGTCCCTTTTTGGGGACAGAGGAGGAGAAAGTGATAAAGCTGTCTCACACACAACGAGCACATTCAGTGTTCAGCTCAGCCGATGCAGTCCTGGATGATGAAGGTGGCAGCAGGGAGCCAGCTTCCCAGCCTGGTCGCCTGTGCTGTGCTCTCCCCCTGCCAGTCTAGCAATTCCCACCTTTGTACCCACCACCATCTCAGCGATGCTGCCGTGGGCCAGTGCAGAGCTGGGTAGCAGAAGAACCGCCCCCCCCCAATGCTTCTGGCTCCAGGCATGAGGAGATATGCCTGTGTCAGCAGCTGCCCACCGGAGAGCGCAGGGCAGCCCTGGGTCCAGGGGCGGGCAGCGGCGTTGTGTGCTGCGTGTGCCTCAAACGGCAGCCGGGCAGCCTGCACCAGCCTCAGAGGCACTGCAATGCAGTGGTCGGATTTTTTTTTTTTCTGGTTAGTTTTTTCCCTAAAAGTCCTCATTTTCCAGGGAACCATGCAGCCAAACGCTCTTACAAAGGGGTGGACAGGCTGCCTGAAAATGCTTCCGCTCCTTCTCATGGGGGCACTGGTGCCCACCGCCCAGCCAGCCAGCATGTGCCCCTGGACCCTGTAGCTGACGCTGCCAGAGTCCAGGTAGGAGGATGTGAAGTGGCTTGTTCTCCCTGCCTGGGAGCTGGGGCATGGCCTGATTGAGCAAAAATGCTTGCTGAATTGGGGCACTTCTCGCGTTCCCAGTCCCCTGGGCTCTGGTTTCAGACTCAGCATGGAGGCAGAGATGCCTTTGGTCAGACCCAGGGAGAATCAATCAACTAATCTCTCCTCTGAGTGAGCTCTTTTTTGGGGAGAGGGGTGACCACATCCTTCCTCCTCCCAAATATCAAATGCCAATTCTGCAGAAGGTTCCTCCAGGCAGGCTCCAAAGGGAGCCGCCGTCTCCGTGGCCTGACACACTGAATCTGCACACACTTTCTCCGCCTCCTCCTCAGTCTTCAATTTAAGGGGAGTTCTTAGCCTAGCTCTGCTTTTCCCATTTAAAAAGGCAGTGTGCTCCATGAGCTGTGAAAGTAAATGCAGGAGGTGGGCCTCTTGGGAACTCGGTGGCCTTTTCCCTGTGAGCTCAGTCCTCCCCCTCAGGAGCCCTGGTCCCAAGAGGCATGGTAGGGGAGGTCCAGTTCCTTGGAGAACTTCTGGGGCATTCTGCTGACAAAGAAAGCAGCAGAAAGAGATGGCTTATAAGTGTGGTAGGGCTGGGTGTGGTGCTGCACACCTGAAATCCCAGCATTTGGGAGGCTGAGGCAGGAGTTTGAGGCCAGCCTGGGCTACATAAGTGAGTTCAAGGCCAGTCTGCACTAGATAGTGAGACCCTGTCTCAAACTGTGCTGCACCTCCTAAAAAGAAAAAGAAATGTGGTCAGGCCACAGCACTTGGTCAGGAAAGTAGCATTTCAGCCTCAAAAAAGACTTTAGAGCCCTTATCAGGGACAGATAAATTGCCCCCCTGCCCAGCCTGTATGCTGGTGCTCAGGGGCCCTGTCTGGGCATAGCTGGTCTGGGTACCACAAGGTCCTAAGCTCTCTCTCCCCACCACCTGGAGGGGCTCCAAGGGCCCCGTCTGTCCTTCTCTGATGTTGAGTCTCTCTCGGGCACAGATGGCTCTAGCTCAGGGGCAGCCAGGGTACAGCCGAGCCAATCTGGTCACAGCCCAGGGAGAGGTGCTGCCAGTCAGCCCATCTGTCGAGCAGGTGACAGCTGCTGATATGCAAGTTGGGGGTGAGGGGCGGGAAGCTAGGCTGCTGGGGTCAGAGCTGTTGCCTCCAGGACCTCTCCCTGCTGCTGCCGGACTCTCCAGGCACCAGGCAGGCAGTGCCTCCAGGCCCTGGGCCTGGCACAGAGGTCTTTAATGAAAACAAACTTCCCAAGAGAGGATATGCCCACTGCTTGCGCATTCCCATCAAAACACAGGCTGGAAGGAGATGGCTCAATGGAATAAGCGCTTCCCTGGCAAGTGCAAGGGCCTGAGTTCAATCCCCCGTTCCAAAAAAAAAAAAAAAAAACCACAGGCTGGAAAGGGTGGGGTATAGCTCCCTCAGAGTGTTTGCCCAGCATACCCAAAGCCATGGGTAAAATTGCAACATTGCAAAAAATAAAATAAGTAAATAAGTCAAAAACCAAAGACTGGCTGCCACACGTGATCACTGCAAATGGAGGGGACAGCCCTTTTCTCCCTGAGGTCAGGAAAAGGGGCTGGGCTTGAGGGACCTGCTGGAGAGAGAATGGGGTCCACACACAGGGACCATCTTAGGGGAAACAGAAGGGAGTCCACGACAGTGTGGTGCATCCAGGTCTGGGCTTCGGTCCTGACCCTGCCACCTTCTAGCTGTGTGACCAGAACAAGTGTACTAACCTGTCAGAGTCTCCCTTTCCTGTGTATAAAGGGACCATGACAGATATGCCTCTCAGGGGGGCTGGGAGGATTCTGTGACATACTGCGCATATGTCCTCCCTAAGTGGAGGCTGTCATTTGTTTTGCTATGGCTACTCCAGGAGAAGCAATAGAGGAGAACAGCACTGTTGCCCCAGCACCCAGAAACCTGCCATAAGGAGCCATAATCTGGATCCCAGATCGGAATGTACACTACAAAGTTCTTGGAAGCTCGACAGATTACAGATTCTTGGGTTCAGCCACAGGCACTGGTGCAGTTGGGTGAGTCCAAGCACTGAGGAGACTGTGGCTAGGGGTCTGTGGGCCACACGTGGGAAGTCCTGTCCAGGAGGAAGCGAGAAGTGACCCAAGGCTAACGTTCACTGCCCCACACTCACAGTGGCTCAACCCTGCTCCTTCTCCTTCTCCTTGACCCAGCCTGCCTTGTTTTTTTCCTCCCACTGTTGCCTGATTTTGCATTCACTTTCTTCAAGTCATTTAATCATTCTGCTCATACTTACCATGTGTCTACTCTCTTCCAGACACTGTTTGGACACTAGTGATAAAGTGATAAACAACACAAAAATCCTTATCTTTGCCCTGTGTGGTGGCACACAGCTGTAATCCCCAGCATGCAGAAGGCTGAGGCAGGAGGATCACAAGTTGAAAGCCAGCCTGGGCTACATAGAAAGACCTTGTCTCACAAAAACAAAGCAAAGGGGTCAGCAGATAGCTCAGTGGACTAAAGCACCTCCGTAGTCAGAGTGCGGGGACTGGGATTTGACTCCTGGTGCCACGAGCCCTGCAGAGCCCACTGAGACAGCAATTGAAACTGGGCGTGGTAGCACACACCTGTAATCCCAGCGCTTGGGAGGCTGAAAACAGGAGGATCACTACAAATCTGATCTGTGTAGTGAGACCCTATAGACCCTGTACTAAATACATTTTAAAAAGCAAAAACGTCCTAGCTTTCATAAAATATGTTGTATGTATCTACTGATGCTTTGATTCAGTAAATACGACTGGAGCCTACTCCCTGCTGGGTGCTGTGCTGGCTGTGAAGGTAGATGCAAAGCCTTCTCATTGAAAAGGACAAGACGGGGAGATGGCTCAGTGGAATAAGCGCTTCCCTGGCAAGTGCAAGGGCCTGAGTTCAATCCCCGGTTCCGCAAAAAAAAGAAAAGGACAAGAAAGAGAGGGTCCTTACAGACTGCTGCCTGAGCCCCTGAGGGACCCTAAGCTCCAAGTGCAAAGGCAGAGGGTACCTGCTGGTGACACCAACCCAAGAGCAAGAGAGGCGGTGTGGGAGAGACAGTGGCTCTTGGCCTTTCTCTGGCTCGCTTTCGGCTGGGTTCCTCTCACCCAGCCCTGTCCCGCTGCATAATTCTATACCTCATAATTACATGTGAGAATGGGCTAATTCCCCCAAACACAGTGCTGGGCCATCAATAACAGTCCCTTGCGGCCACCCCATACCACTGAAGCTGTCTGGCAGAAAGCGCTCAGCCCATGGTCTCAATTTTTCATACCAGTCCCGCATCCATCACGGCCTGCCAGCTCTGGTCTCTGCTCCAAGGGGCAGGTGTTCCAAGAGAACACTCTGCAGGCGCTGGCCCACACCCAGCACCCCTGCTGGAATATTTATAAAGCACGAAGGGCCCTCAGAATTCACTGTGTCCAACCCCCACATTTGAAACTGGGGTTACTGAGGGTCATACGGGCTCTCATTTTCTCAAGGTTAACAACCAAACTAGCATGTCTTCATTCACTTGTCCATTTACCCTTTCATTAATGTGGCCAGCAAAAATCTTGAAAGCCTGCCTACCAGCTACCCAGGCTGTACCAGTCTCTGACACGCAGGGACACAAGACATGGTTTGTGACCACAGAGGCTCTCCTCCCAGAGAGGGAACCCCACAAGGGACCACAGCATAATGTAGCAAGAATAACATCCCATGGGACGGAAATGGAAAGGACACTACCAGCCTGCCCTGGGAGGCAAGGGGTCTTCTGCATAGCTTTAGACAGAGAAGAGGAATTACCTGAGCTCCCAGCATGCAGAGGGCATTCCAGGCAGAGGGCAACTCCTGCAAGGAAGGTAAGATTGGGACCACGCCCAGGCCTTCAGGTCCTGGGGTTTTCCCCACCTCTGCAGCCTGGTGACATCCTGGGGATGCAGGGACAACCCTGTGTCAAGCTGGGCCTGCCTTGGGGAGAATTGTGTGTACTTGGGCAAAAAACTACTCAAGGTTCACCATGAAACTAGTAACTCACTCCACACAAGCACCCACTGGCCTGTTCGCTAACCCACTGGGCAAGCACCTGGAGAGTATAACAGGCACCAAGGCAACAGCAGGATGTGGCAGTGAGTCCTTGGAATTGCTTGGCTGGGGGAGATTGTGAGTTCCTCAATCTCCATTGGCCTCATCAGGAGTCCTCTTCCCTGGGATTATGGCTATGGGGGCCAGGACAGTGGCCAAGCTACTCGCCCACCTCTGAAGAAGGCCCTTTCATGGCAACAAGAAACAGAACTCCTGCTGCACTGAGAGCAGGCCAACTGATCTCAAAAGGCCAACAAGGGCCAGCGGAGGCTACTGCCCCCCGACAGGAAGAAGACCCCCAGGTAGTAGGTAGCACTGGCAGCCACCATGCAGCTACTGTTGTCACCACCATGGCAGCGTGGCCTGTGCCTTGTTCTGGATTGGCTAGACACACCACAGTCTCCATCCCGCACCCCATGCCCTTCAGCAGACACATTGTGCTGGCGCCTATGCCTGCTCCTGTCCCTGCATGCCTGCTGTCCACTCCTGGTACCCCCTGCTTCTGTCCTTGTAGATATCTCTTCAAGCCAGGTACAGTGATGTATACCTGTAATCCCAACTACTCAGCAGGTTGAGGCAGAAGGATGGCAAGTTTCAGAAGGATGGCCAGCCTATGTGACTTAGTAAGACCCTATCTCAAAACATAAAAAAGTCTGAGGATATAGCTAAGTGGTAGAGGGCCACAAGATTTAATCTGCAGTAACACCCAAATAAATAAAAGTCCTTTCATTACAGATATTCTCAAATTTAGAGGGGTAGAAAGAGTAAAATATGCCCCCATGTACTTGCCATCCAACTTAAAATTTTATCATCTCTCATCTTCTACCCTAATTTTTTGGAGTGTTTTAAGGCAAATCCAGATATCATGTTATTGTTCCCTTAAACATTTCAGTATGGCTAACTTTAAGAATGTTAGAAACCTCTCCCTAGAACTATCATGACGTTAGCATTCTTAAATACTGTTATGATTGGCCCAACAATCCCTCGGAAAGTTGGTCTGTTTGAGTCCACACATCAGATTCAATTGTTGGAGCCATCATGTCCCTTACATTTTGTCTGAGTTCCTCCTTCCTGTTTTCATGTCATTGACTGGGTGGACAAAGCAGGTCATTTGTCCTGAACAGCATCCCACATTCTGGATTGGCTCACTGCCTCCTCCTGGTGTCATTTAGCTCTTTCCTCTGACCCTAGAGGTATAGAGACAGGCTCTGTCTCCACCACAGCCCACTCATCTCTTTGTTTCTCATTCAGCACTACCCAGCCATCCTCCATCCTTCAGCCTTATGATGGTTGGACAACTGTGTCAACTTGAGTACATGACATCCAAGTAAACTGGGTTAGCACTGTTCTGGAAGAACCACCCTAGGGAGCACTGTCACCAGAATGCTACAAAAGGGAAATGAAGAAGGAAGGCTCCCTTCTGTTTCCTTTGGAAGCTTCAGTCTTTGCTTGATGTCATCTCCTGGCTTCCAGCACAGATGCTTCAGTCTCTGGCACTGACCCGTCAGCCTCCTGATACAGACCTGGAGCTCCTGGCCTTGGATGGGATCCTTGGATCCCCAGTGCACATGAAGACCTCTTGCACTCTTCCACACTCAACTCTGTGGGTGGCCATTGTAAACCAATCTGTAAATCCTTATATATTTGTGTGTCTAGAATTCTACCTGTTTCTCTGGTAAACACTGACTAAAACATTAGACCACTCAGAACTTTGCAAATGCAGCCCCTTTGCCCACCTCTGCACCTACAACACTTCTGCCTGCCTCAGCAGCATCTATTTTTGGTACCAGGGAACAACCCCATCAGCTCATACTCACTGGCAGGAGCTGCACAACTGAGCTACATCACCACACTTCCGCTGTATTAGCCAAGTTAGATTTCACTTTTCTTCCACAAATCAGCTCAGGCCTCCATCCCAGACCTCCACTGGGGTTGGCAGAGCCTCTCTATCTAAGAACCCCATCGTCTGCTTCTCCCATCATGCTCTCACTGTACATGTCGTTAACCCAGTTACCTGTGTGTACTCGCCTACTGCTGCACTGAGAGCTCCTGCAGGAAAGACTGTAGTTCTCTGGGAAGCCCCTATTAGCATGGCACTTGGTGCTTAATCAATGTTTATGGGATAAATGGAACCCACCCAGCAATGACATTGGACTTACAGAGCTTCTGGCATTGACAGGGTTTAGGCATGTCATCAGGTGTGGCACTGAGTGTACTATCAGCTCACAGCAGAACAGCAGAACTTGTTCAGGGAGTGGGTTACAATTTGTGCGCAGCCTCTCCTCAAGCTGGTCTCTCTGCAGTCTCCAGGACTCCAGTCAACTGCTCGCCCTCAGCACAATGGAAGCAAGCACTCTCCAAGCGGGGCAAGGCAGCCCTGCTTGCCTGCAGGGCCTGTGGGATGTGGGCCAGGAGTGCCACTGGGCACCAGTTCTGGGTCCCTGGCTGGGGACAATATCTTTTTTGGTGTGTGCTCCCCCACCTCCAAGCATCTCTTCTTCATGCGATGCAGTGAGAAAACAGTATGACAACAGAGAACAGCATGCAGGGAGGGAAGAGGCTCCAGGACCCTCTTTCCAACTGTCTAAGAAGCTCCTGGAAAAGTCTAGACTCAAGCTCCTCATTCTAGCTCATCCTTGGACAGGAGAAAGGCAGTACATCATCATTCCATTTGCAGTTCTGGGGTACACATAACACTAATGGGCCCTCATTTTCTTCATTGACACTATTTTTTTCTCCAGTCAACTTCACTGAGGTAAAACTGCACACATGACAAAACTCATCTGAAGTGTCCATTGGATGAATTTTGTTATGTGTATACCTATGTCACAAACAAGATACGGAACACTTCGGTCACCCCAAAACTGTCCTGTGCCCCTCCTAGCAGTCCCACCAACCCCAGCACAGGTCACCGCTGATTTCTCCTCCTTTCCACAGATCAGTTTCTCCTGTTTGACAAAATACATTCTAGGTCTTTTAGACCTAGAGGATTTAACACAGGACATTGATCAGCACGTGAGCAGCTGACTCAGGAGGGAAGACTCAACCCAAGGAAGAGCAATAACTCACAAGCACTACTGCTCCCAAAGCTGGAAGGAAAACTCAGGAGGTGGCATGATCAGAATCCAGAAAGTGAGATTATCTGTTTGGAATTAGAGCTGTAAGAAAGACACAGTTACAGTCAAGAGGGGCCACCTAGGGCAGAGGGCAAGGACTCTTCTCTCCAGCCTCTGCCAGGGCCTACCCGTGGCTGACCCGCCCAGGACCCCAGGGAGTATAGTTTCCTGCATCTGGGCAGTGCAGTGCAAGTGGGTGGAGCTACAAAGAACCAAGTGAGCAGCACAGGGCATATGTCTGTGTGTATGTCTGTGTGGGTGTTGCCACAAAGAAGTTTATGTCATGGGGCCAATCCTAAAGAAGGCCTATGAGAGTAACAGAGTACAAGCCCCCGTTAGCCCTCCTAGCACTACCAAGGCCCATCTAGCATCTCATCAGCACAAAGATGGATGGGAGTGCACATCTTGGTGAGAACACAATAGAGGGAGGAGACCTGGAGCCCACCCAAGATGGAGAGCCATGGGATATGCTGCAGGACTCCAACAACTGCGTCATCATGGTCACTGACCCAGGCAGGTGCCCACTCATATGCCTGCCTAGCTCTCACATGTATTCCTCCATACGATCAGATACACAGAGAAGTTGTGGCTAAAACATGTACTATCTGCTGTAAATGTTTTTCCTTCCATACAATGTAAACCTCTCAGGTATGACATGGGAAAGAATAATACATGTAAGAGTACTTTAGGAAGCTTATAGTGCATTACTCAAATAAACACAAAAATATCATGTGGATTGTGTTTTCTTCCTGTA
Organism: Tympanoctomys barrerae; assembly: GCA_002564285.1. Lineage (NCBI taxonomy): Eukaryota > Metazoa > Chordata > Mammalia > Rodentia > Octodontidae > Tympanoctomys > Tympanoctomys barrerae. The sequence goes on along the minus strand of NDGN011353200.1, from coordinate 2,714 downwards.
CTAGTCAGTTAGAAAATAAGACTGATAGTGACAGTTTAGCACACACCTGTAACAGCACACAGAAGGCTGAGGCAGGAGGATTGCTGTGAGATTGAGGCCAACCTAGGCTACATAAGCGAGTTCAAGGCCAGCCTGCACTCTACAGTGAGACCCTGCCTCAAAAAAAAATAGTGATGGTTTCGGTAGAATTATGGTAAGATTTACAAGATTTAAGGACTCTGGGATAAGCAGAGAGAAACCCTCCTTTCCCATTTTTGGAAAATATCACAATAATAAGATTAACAAAGTACTTACCAGTATACACCAGGACTCAGGCTAACCACTCTATGGCATTATTCTACTTAGTACTTAGACTTCTACAAAGCAGGTGCAACTCTGGCCCATTTTCCAAAGGCAAAGTAATTAAATAGCTGCTCCAGGAGCTCAAGCCTGCCCAGAGGCAAAGCCAGGCTTGGGGGCTGGGCTCCACCTGACTTTAAGTCCATCTGCCATCATGTAGGGCACCTCTCAAAGATAGAGTCAAGGCACGGATGAGGGACACCTGGGCAATTTGGTGGCCTGCATTTTCAAGCCACATGTGTTGCTTGAGGTAGACACTGAGAACACCTTGCTACATCAGGCAGAAATGATGCGAGGAACATGGGCTGAGATGGGAAAAATGTGGGGATTGGGGGTTTGTGGGCATGGCATTTTTGTCAATGCTTCAAGAATTTTGTAACCTGTTGCGATGTCTGGGATTCAGTTACCAAGTTCAGGGAGTATGCACTCCACACAAGCCATAAAAGCATCATCGCTAAGCAGCTACTAACACAGATGCAGATCTCATGAGTCATATCACTAGCCAATATTTTTATATCTCTTTAAATTTCCATTATATTGTGTATGAAAGTGCCATTTAGACATACTAGTTAATGTTTACTTTGTATCTCTCATAGATATTGGGACCACAGTCAAGCAGAAAGACGTTCACCATGCCTCTGGCACCTGGTGAACCCACCCAGGAGCCCAGCCTTCTAGATCAGGGCAGAAGCGAGACACTGCCATCTGGCTGGTGGCAGCCCACACCTGCTGAGGGGGCAGGAGAGGGACTGATGAGCTGGAGCATGCAGGTGCAGGCCCCTGAGTGATGGCACTACATGCCATCCAAGCACTGAGCACACCCCCTGCCGACCTGACACACGACAGTGCTCCTGAGAGGGGGCCTGTAGCAGCTGGATGGGGACAGAGACCCAGAGACTGCCTTCAATGCCAGAAGCTGGGGTTAGACATGGAAGCTTCTATGATCTGGGTGCTATGGGAGGTTAGACATCAGCTCCTCTGCAGCTTGGGAGGTCCCACCCAGGGAGCTCTGGGGGAAGAGAGAAGAAAGACCTTGGGCTTGCTGCCACTCCTGGAGCTCAAGCACTCAGACCAAGAGTGTGGGCAGCAGGTATCAGGACAGTGGGTGACTGTCAGTGGGCACTGAGGTCTTTAACCTCTGCTCTGCACCACTTCTTCAGCATCTAGGAAGTCACAGGCTGAATGTAAGGTGAGGCTTCCAAGACCCCAAGTCACTGAAGAACCACAGGATCCTCCACTACCAACAAGGCACCCCTGGGAATGAATGCCTCCCTTCTCCTGCTAATGTGTAGAAGGTGAAGGGAAGGGGAAAGGGGACACAACTACGCTGGGCACTAAATCAAGATTAATGAAGTTCCTGCCAGGATTAATTACTGCACTCCCAGGATCTGGGACCACACCATGAACCAGCCTCTGGCTCTGGTCTGAGCAACATGGTGGAACTGATGGGGAATTCAACCTTGTCCACACCCAGTGTCTCAAAGCAGGTGGTAAGGAGGCAGCATGAAAGGAGGCATCTTGTAGAGCCCTGGGCCGCCGCTCTGTATTAAACCATCCTTCAGCCATCCTAGTCAGTTTTGATCAATACAGTCTCTGACCAGCCATGCACAGCCATAGGTAACATTGCTAAAATGAGAAGATAGTTCAGTGACCCGTGGATGGTGGCTGAGCTTAAACTTGGCTCTTTCCTTTGGACTCTCTTCCACCCCTTTCAACACCCCATGCTGAGCTGAAGGCCAGCAGGGCCTGTGTCTGCTCTGCGGTCAGCACTGAAACCATCAAGGCCATGCACTATCAGTTTTGCCAGCCAGAAACCAGATGGTCTGATGGAGTGGTCACACCGGCAAACACACTCATTTTACCTAGGTAGCCTGGCTGCTCCACACTGCCCCCACTGGTCCACAACCAGTGCAGAGCACGGACAAGAGGGGCCCCTTCCCCCCTCCTCCTCCCTGCAGAGTTACACTCAGCCTCTCTTACCTTTAAAACCAAATAGACATTCGGGGAACAAGAATCAGAGCCAGCCCTGTGACCCATGGTGGCCTCAGAGACCCAGCCAGAAAGAAGTGAGACTGCTACTGTTTGCCTGGGACAATTTTATGCCTCCTGGTGTCCAGCCCTCTTCTCAGAATCATGCATGTAGGTGACCGAGTGGGTGTGGGCTGAGACCCACTTTCAACAAAGAGAAAGTAGGTAACTAGAATTGGTCCTCTTGTGGAAGACATTGAGAAAAGCTACATGGAACACACAAATCCCCTTAGCAGCAGCAAAGATCTAACAAGAACCTAATGAGGCCGGGGAGATAGCTCAGCAGCATAAGTACCTGCCTGACAAGTGCAAGGTACCGAGTTCTATTCCCTGGTGCCACTAAAAAA
>NDGN011353196.1:0-22951 GCA_002564285.1 Tympanoctomys barrerae | reverse complement strand
TGCTTTGCTAAACTTGTTCTAAGTAGGTGCTTTAGACCACTGAGCCATCTCACTAGCCCTGTAATAAAATTTTGACTGGTTTTACAAAATTAATTTTTATTTAACCTAGGGATCTGAGTTTCCTTCATAATTTTGATAAAAATTCTAGTAGTCAATTAATTTTGTGTAAGTAATCTTTTTTTTTTCTTTTATGCATTTGGTACAGGGTCCCATTATGCAGCTCAGACTCATAGTGACCCTCCTGTTTTTAGCCTCCCCAGCACTGAGATTATAGGCATTCAACATCATGCCTGGTCTCAGTGGCCAGTTCAGCATGCCCCAGGAGTGGGGCTTGTGCAGCATGAGGTGCTGGGTATCAAATCCCAGTCCCTTTGCTTGCCTAAGCAGGCATTTAGTCCACTGAGCTACTTTGCCAGCCCTCTGTGTAAATAATCTTAATTAGCATGTGGTGATGCTTACTTAGTAAATGATTCACCCGCCAATAATATATATGACTTAAAGCTGATTATGACACATTTTCTTAAAAAGTCTTTCAATAAGTAGGGATTATCACTTATTGAACATGTTATTAAATATTAATGTACGACATACTGTATGATTCTCTGAGTTTTTTCTGTTCTTTTCTATTACACTCCCCTGCCTATCAACTGTCAACAAAGGGCTCAATTCATCAGTATCTGCTGTTCTGATGCAGTAAACATTGCTCTCAAACATTTGTTCACTATCAGGATTCCAGTTGCTGATATATACAAATAGATTCTAAATTGATTTCACTTGGCCTCTTAAGCCTTCCCTTCCAAGATATTTTTGTGTACCCTTTTTGAAAAGATGTATTGCTGATATTTTATTTGTACACCTGTCCTCAAATGAATCCCCATAAATCATTAGGTATTTCTAATTTCCTTATCATTATCAATATCATCATTTGACTCCAGTTGCTAGGGTGTGCTCCTAGAAGACGAGCAAGCCAGTTATCTAACTCCCTCCATGACCTTTTCAGCTAAACTGACTTAAAGCTGCCGTGTCAGCAGATGTTACATTGTGTGCCTTGCGATCAGAACTGTCAGATCCGATGACTCAACTCATTTGGCCTGCGAATAGAAAGCACATAACCAGTGTTCCTCACAGTCTTCTCCAAAACATGGCTTATGTTGAGAAGTCTTTTTGAAGTACTCTAGTAAGGGTATATGTCCAAGAACACCTGTTTCAAGGGCTAAACATTATACCTAAGTTCCATTATTATCCATCTGTACATACATTACAACAGGTACTTATCCTTTTCTTTAATAAATCTTAGTCCCATTTATGGATACTGTTCAGTTCTATTGCAGTAACTTTTACTTTAAGATGATTTAATCTGGCACACTGTATGAGCACATCAATGCATATTCTGAACTCTGTGGTACTACCCAAATGCACGTCTATGCAACATACGTGGATAAATACTGTTCTGGATCCTGGAACGTCTTCAAATTGAACAGAGAGAGATGTGTATCTAAATTATACAATCACAACCTCTGAGGAAATAATATTCCTAAAAGTGTTGATGATATTCCAGCCACCCTCATTGAGGGTTATTATAAAAAATAAGCAATTATTTATTTTTATTTATTTACTTTTTTGCAGTACCAGTGATCAAACTCCAGACCTTGCGCTTGCCAGGCAGGAGCTTACTCCACTGAGCTATCTCCCCTGCCCTAAGCAATTTATTGTGTTAAAGACATTGTTCATTAAATTACATGATAGCCTCTTTATATGATTTTTATGTAAAAATATTTTTTCTTCTATTATGAAAGATTGTATCACTTTTGTTCATTTAATTTGTGTTTCTGGACAGAGACTTAGACTATTAGAAGGATTTTTCTCTTTGTAATATTTGTTATAAAACTCAGAGCCAAATTCATAACTGTCTTCTGCAGCAGCACAGCACTGGTGGCACAGGGGTGGGTGTAGCTACTGTCCTCCTGCAGCACAGATTTTGTCTATTAGCCTAGTAACTGTGTTGATTCATTTTGTTTATTTATAAGCAATTTGGTTTATTATGATGATCAACGTGTCAGTAGCAGGGCTGGGAGTCTAGGCTCGGAATATATAAACGAGTAAATCATTAATTTTTGTGAATATTTCTTTCAATTTTTCCCCAGCCTCATTACTAATTATTCTTTATAATTGTAATCTGTACCGCATTACATAACTATCTGAATAATTTACGTTTCCCTAATAACAAGCTTGAGGAAGGCTCAGGTTCTCTTCAACTGAAATTTTTCCAATAAATTTCTGCGCATTTTTCTCTATAACCTTCAACTTCTGTCTCTGACTTTTGCTGGCTTCAGTAACTCCACACCTTCTTCTCTGCCGGTAATCTTACTTGTCAGGTAGGCTACTTTTCCTCACTGTAGGGCCCTTCCCATTCTTTAACAAATATTCTGCTGCCATTACACTTTTTTGTTTGTTTTCATTTTGTTTTAGGTTTTTTTTTTTGTACTGGGAATCGAACTCATGACCTCCCACTTGCTACGCAAGCACTGTGTCACTGAGCTATCTTCCCAGCCCTGCTATTGACATGTTGGTCATCATAATAAACCAAATATCTTCCAGTCCTTAATTATTCTGTCAAATTGCAGTCCCTAATTCTTCACCTTCTGTTGAAATTTTCCTATTGGCATCACTTCTTTGTGGTTGCTGCTGTTATTTTTCATTTCACATAAAAAGCAGTTTATTCCATATCACTGAACAATGTTTAATTGTCTGCCCAGTCTTGCACTCCTGTATCTGTTAATCTGAGCAGCAAATTTGATGATAAAAATATGTCACATAGCAACCATTGTTAATTTTTTAGTCATGTTTTGAAATTCTGTACCATATGTATTGTTGTGTGTTACTCTATTTCTGTCAGTGTTTCTGCTATTTGTTTTTGCTTTTACTCTCTAAAAAATATAAAAAGCAAATTCCATGCTAAGGCCTGTAATCTACCTATACAATTCAAGGTGAATATCTAGGAAATGCAGTTAAATACAAATCAAAGCAAAATCTATAGTTGATATTCATAGTTTGGCTTTGCGCTTAACTTTATAGCGATTTTAATTTTTATATTCTATCATATCATGTTGGTGGTAGCACACTGAACTTTATTTGTATATGCTTATATTATTTATCTAGACCTTGTGTTTCAAATGGGTTAATTATAACCTTAAGGTTATTTAAAATTTCTAGACACTCCCGGCCCTGTCCAAGGGGTGCACTGAGGTGGGGATTGAGACTGGGCATGGTGGCGCGTGCCTATAATCCCAGCACTTGGGAGGGTGAAAACAAGAGAATCACTACAAGTCTGATTTATGTAGTGAGACCCTGTAGACCCTGTAGACCCTGACCTAAATACAGAAAAGAAAAATTCTAGACACTAAAATATTCTTGGTAAACTAGGAAACATTGTATTGATATTTTGTATTTATTACAAATGTACTGATAAATATAAAATCTCAGACATCTCTTTTGCTTGAGCAATAGTATGTCTATGTTTCAAAGATAAATAAAATATTAATGATGTCTTTCACATTAGAGTCTTTAACTGGGCCAGTGTGAAGTCAGTACAAACTGTCATCAGAATCTTGTGAGAAGTTGGCAACTTCTAATAATTGTCATTTAGAAACTAATGGAATAACTGTATTTCACACACATTTTTGTTTTCTAAATAGAACCTGGTACACAGTCACTAAAACACACACACATACACACACACATTTAAGTTAGTAATATCTTATTTGTGCAGCTCTATAGACCATTGTTTCAGCTGTGATGCAAATATCTTACCAATAGAGATAATTTATGAATAAAAATGTAATTTACTGAATACCGTGGCAGTTAGTGTTGATCGCTTCATCACAGTTCAGTCATGTTTAGAAAATGTAAGCAAGCTGTGTGATTACTCCAGGAAGCATGGAATGATGTGTTGAAATTAGTACCATCTGTGGATAGAAAGAGTTTGAAGTTTTTAGTCATTCTTAAAGAATGGAAATCTGATTCTCCATGCTAAAATGAGTATAATCCTCTTTGTATCTGTAATTCAATAGGGCAGTTGCCTTGAAATCGTCCAGTTCAACACACACTTCATCAAAAGAGAAGATGCTAGATGAGGGTTATTGGCGGTCATTTATGAGTACTTGTGAGAGTGCCTTTTTAAAAATATTGTCTATGTGTAATAGTATATGTTTGGCCTTGGATCATATGTAGTTCTGGTTCATCTTTTTGAACACATTTATAGAAAAATGATAGATGTTATGCTACATAAAGCAAAGGATTGCATCAGTGAATCATAATTTATTCACAAGTCAACAAATCCTTACTGATCTTCCGTCCAAGAATGTCTCATCTCTGAGCTTGACACATGGCAGGCAACTAAAATTCTTGTTATACTACCAATAACCAGATTTAAAATAACTTTTATCTGGACTTTTTGTTCTCTAAAAACCCTTATAAGGATAACACTAGAGTTTGTCAACTACACTAATTTGGCAAAAAAAAAAATTACTTTGCATGAAAATTTTCCATTAATGTCTTCTTTCCTAATATCTGAACTTTTCCCCCTCATTTTTATGTATTTGGTACAGAGTTTCACTATGCAGCCCAGACTCATAGTAATCTTCCTGTTTTTCAGCTTCCCCAGTGGTGAGATTATAGGTGTGTGTCACCACGGCTGGACTCAGTCACTGGCTCAGCACACCCTTGGGATGGGGCCAGCACAGTATACGGGACCAGGGATCAAACCCTAGTCACTGCATTTGCCAAAGCAGGCCCAGTATCTGAACTTCGGAGAAAAAGAGTTGATCATAGAATGATAGACATCTAGTTGCCCCTCCAGATAATACTGCACAAAGCTACTTTCTCTGCCTTTTCTTGCTGATTGGTTGATGAATATGTCTCAGAAGAGCAGAGGCTTAGTTAACCCCAGGAAAAAGAGATTGAAACATAAAATGGATGGATGGCAGTAAACCTAAAAGAAAGTGAAAATCAGCATTGTATTCCTGGTTCCCAGGTAGAGAAAGAGCATATGCAGTTTTAATGAAAACAAAGGGTTAACGTGAAACTCATGACCCCTCCCCAAAATTCTATTGGTAAAACTAATGATCTCAATATAGACTGCTTTGTATGATAAAATTCCTTCCTACTTGTCCAACTTTTTCTCATCCCATTCACCTCCTTGTGGACACAGAAGCCTTCGTCTAATATTTTCAGCATGCAATGCTTTTCTCTCTCTGGTCTTAACCTATCCTAAGGCTTTTCATCTTGGAAACTACTTTTTATACTTTAGGTTACTAATTAAACTATTCTTTGTCAGGAAAGTCTTTGCCCATTATCTGTCCAAATAAAATCCTCTGCTACATCCTCTAATCATTTACTCATTATATTTACAAAATACATACTATATGTCATTTTCTTCCAAAGTCCAAATTAATTGGGAGATACAATCCAATATGTAGAGTTAGACTTTTATATGTATGTAATTTACAGACTAATATATGTATCTTGGATTGCCTAATATTTTATTGATATAGAAATAATATCAAACTCTTTCTAGAACTTTTGTGTAGAATACTGGAATGTAGAGAAAATAAAAATAGAAGGGATATCCTTAGAGTAGATTATTAGTGTAAAATAAGATTTATAGGAAAGTCAATATCAATTCAAAATAAGACCTTAAAAGCTAATGCAGTTATCAGAAAATGAATTTGAAAATAAAGCCCCTCATAATTTTGTTATGTTTTGTTCTATTATTTAAACAGAGGCTATATAAGTAGTGATTGGTCATTTTGTAGAGAGGGATTATGTTGCATATATATTGCTATATAACAGCTTATCATAAACTTTTGGTTTAATATGTCACCAATACGTTACATCATAGTGCTAGAGATCAGAGGTCCATGGTGGCTATAACTTGATTTTTCACTAAGTCTCATAAGCTAAAATAAGTTGCCATTTAACTGTTTTAGCTTTGTGTGTGTGTGTGTGTGTGTGTGTGTGTGTACAATTCAGAGTTGTCTTCTAAACACATGTGGTTGTATCAGAATTGAGTTCTCTGACATTAACAGATGAGCATACCTTTTCCTGACTGGCTCTTGACTGAAGGCTGCTCCCAGCTCCTGGGGATAATGGGCATCTTTTGTCGTAAGGTGGCCTTCTTCTCAAACCCAGCAATAGAAAAATTGTTATACATTGAACCCCTCTCTTGTTTCAAATCTCTTACTGTCTCTTTTGGAAAGAGGCAAAAAGAATACTGTTCTTTTAAAAGACTTATGTTATACATCAGATCCTCTGGATATCTCTCTATGTAGTAATGTGATTTGGATTCTCAACTGCAGCTGCAAAGTTTCCTTCCCATCTGTACCTGGACCAGTGTTTAGGTAAAGAGGTAGAAGAAGCTGTGTGCACAAGGGCAGGAGGAATTAGGGAAAATTGTAGGGAGATAAGTTGACCTAAATGATCTCTAACCTTCCTTCAAATTCAAAATTTTGGGATTTTTTTTTTTTTACTCATCTGCCTGTCATGATTTCAGCTCCAAGAATATTTTAAAAATGGAGTTCTTTTCTATTGATATCATCTTCTTTTTTTATCCCAGGACTAGCTCAGGACCTTGAGCTTACCAGGCAGGCGCTTATGCAGCTGAGCTCTCTCCCTGGTCCTGCTTCTTCTTTCTTGAATAAATCATTTGACTGGTGCAGTTTTTACTTTTTCTATAATCCAATTACCAGCACCTCTGGTAACACTTCATTGCCTTGCTAACTCTCTGCAATCCTTCCTGAAATAGTTACTATGCAACTATTATGCAGCCTTTATGTCTGTTATTGTCATCAGGACCTATAAACTATGGTTTGAGTGAAATTTGAAGTTCGCTAACATCTGCCGCTCTTGTAGAATCTCCACCCTTTTGGGCAGTGCTATCTCAGGAATCATCTTCTCTGAAAACTCCCGAACCTTCAAGTCACTTATGCTTCTCTTCATGTAAAATGCTTGAAAACTATGCACAATGTTCAGGTGACATGAATTTAAATGTAATGACTGAGATATTTGATTAAATGACACAATTTTTACTTTTTAGCCAATTTTAAAACTGCTTTTCAGGGCCGGCTAGATAGCTCAGTGGACTCAATCATCTGCTTACACAGGTGCAAGGACTGGGGTTCGATCCCCGGTGTGCTGTGCAGGCCCTGCCCCCAGGGTGCGCTGAGACTGCGACTGAGACTGGGCATGGTGTGGTGCACGCCTGTATTCCCAGGGCTTGGGAAGCTGAAAACAGGAGGATCACTATGAGTCCTATCTGTGTAGTAAGACCCTGTAGACCTTGTAGTAAATACATACATACAAATAAATAAATAAACATTTTTAAAAATTTGCTTTCTCTGTAAATATAAATTCTTCCTAAAATCAAACTCAGAACCTTGTATTTTTCAGGCAGGTGCTGTGCTATTGAGTTATATTCCCAGCCCTGTTTATAACTTTTAACACAATGACTATATGCAGGAATAATTGATGGTAAATATTAATTAAAACTGAGTAAGCAAAACTGATTCTATGATTTTATGAAACTTAATAATTGTTTACATTCATTTAGAATTTTTTTTTTTGGGTGTGGGTACCAAGGTAGAACTCTTCTTGTTTCCTTTTGGTAAACTATATAATTCACAGATCTGTATATAATTTAGTAAAAATTTAAGAGGAAATTGGAATTTATAACACAACTCCAGGCCTTCTTGTTTATTTGCCTAGTATCAAACATCTTATTTTGGCTATCTGAGAGATGTTTCAGAGTTAGTGTTCTCAAAGTAAAGGCTGAGTACTTCTCCCCCAAACTCACTTCCTCCTCAGTCACCATCTGCTTGCTTATTAGTGGCTTCTTGCTCCATAGAATGTCCCAGGAGCTTTTTTCAGTCTCCTTATTCTCTCATACTGAGCATGTCACACATCAGCAAATATTACCACTTCTCCTTGAGGATGTATTTAGAAGCTGTGTTTCACTTCTGGGGCTGCCAGCTTAGTGCAAGGTGCATTTCCGTTATCCCTGCAGTGCCTAGCAATCCACCTCCTTCTTTCCACCTTTGTCGCCCTTCAGTCTGCCCTCAAGCTCGTAGCTAGAGAGATTCTGTGGGAATGTGTTTGAACCTGACACTCACTTGCTCAACAGAAGGCTATGACAAAATCTGGTTAGAAAGTAACAATCTGGCCTCCCGTGTCTCTTCTCAGAATTCATTTCATACGAGTAATTCTGATCTCCTTGTTTTTCCTTAAAAATACCAGCCATACTTCCTCCTTAGATCTTTTAATCATATTTCTTCTGTTGTGACTTTTCTTGCTTGAAATATTTAACTGGCTATTTCCCTCACCTTCATCAGGAATGTTCAATCAGTAAAGTCTTCTCCAATAACTGAATTTAAAATATTATTATCCCTCCAACTCCATCTTTTCTGGTTGCATATTATTTTCCACAACATTGATCATCACCCAAAATCCTGTCATACCCATTGATATTTTTATTGTACAAAGCCCTCTGTAGTTTGTATTTCATGAGGGTGAGGATTTTTGACTAGTTTTGTTCATTACATTTCTAGCATCTACAATAATACCTGCACAAATAAGGAGCTCCCTAGATATTTGCTTAATATTGAACTAATATGACATATTTAGGAATGAGAGTTTCCTAAATTATTATTAATTTTAATTAAATATTAAATTTGAATATTGCTAATGCATACTTTTCATGAATTATGTAACTGTAATTTTCATATAAGTCATTGTTACTTTTTCCATCTCAGTCTTCTTAACATAGGCTCTGGAAAATACAATCAGAAAAGCATAGTTGACGAATATTTCAGAGGCGTTGATCTTTCATATTGCTAGCCATAAGATACTTACATTACCTTTGCAATAAACCCTTGAGGAAAAGACGTGAGCTTTATTGTATCTTGAATTCCCAAAACTGGGCCCAGATGCTGACCTGTGGCTTTCACTTAGCAACAAACCTGTGTGGTGTGACGTCAAGTGGGACCATGTGATTGTCGATGATTTATGGGTATTTCCATCTGTATTTTAGTATCACTGTGCAGGATTCTTTGGAATTTAATATTAAAAATAGGAAGATAAGAGCCTGGAATTTTCTTTGCTACAAGTAAATGATTTCCTTCTACATGAAGTCAAAGTATGTTTATATAAGGTATATATGAGTATTAGGAAAAAAACTAGTTAAAGAAATCATGAGAGTTTTGTCCTCTCCCCGGCTTCTGTAGTATAACTGTAAGATTCTGTTCATTAATTGTGAGGATATTAATTTAAGGAGTATCATAATTTGACAGAGCTCTATTAGGTGCTACACAATAGAATGTTTTTTAAATTCTTCTTTGTTTAAAATGATTGGTTTAAAAAATTCAACTTTTTCTCCTTTAATTTTCAGTTCCCAGTGTTCCTACAGATATTGCACTTTCTAATGTTCAGTCAACTAGTGCAACGCTGACATGGGTAAGACCTGAGAGCATCCTTGGATACTTCCAAAATTACAAGATAACAATTCAACTTCGTGCTCAGAAATGCAGAGAATGGGAACCTGAAGACTGTATTGAATATCAAACAATTCGATACCTCTATGAACCTAACACAACTGAAGAGACAGTATATGGATTAAAGAAATTCAGGTGGTATCGATTTCAAGTGGCTGCCAGCACCAATGCTGGCTATGGAAATGCCTCCAGCTGGATTTCTACACAAACTCTGCCTGGCCGTAAGTGTTATCCTGGCGCGTGCATGCTGATTTCTATTATGGTCTGAATCTTTATAATTATAATTTTTATTTAATTCTCTTGTATATATAGTGATTAAACATACAAACAAATGACTAACTTGTATAGCAACCTTTATATTTTATTGAAACCCAATGGATAATTACATTTGGCGATCATTAGGGGTTGTTTTAGATTACCAAACATTTAAGGACAGGTTTATTTACTTACGTACTTGAAACAAGTAAGTCTATGTAGTTTCAGCTGTCTTTGAACTTATTGTTGAGTAGCCCAGGCTGGCCTTGAACCCATGGTGATCTCCCTGCCTCAAGTTCCCAAGAGCTGACATTACAGGCTTATGCCACCACATCTCATAACCTAGATTCTTATATTGCAGCAAAGCAGGTGGAAAAGTTCTCTTTAGGCCATAATATTACTATGAAAGGGGCTCTTTCTTGATCAGTGTCTAAAATTCCACTTTATATTTTAAGGCTCTGTTGCTTTTGAGCTGGCTTTTGCAGGCTTTTAAGGAGCTTAGGCTTTCTATCTCCTTCTCCCTCCTGCCTACCCTTCCCTTATTCTCTCTCTTTCCCACTCCCTCTTACCCATCTCCCATCTGTCTGTCATCTGTCTGTCTCCATTTAACTGGCTAAGTAATTTTTCAATTTATTTTTGCATAAACAATATTTTGAGGTAAAGAAATACCAGTGTCTAACCCCAAGCTCAAGATAGAGGAAGAAAGTAATGCAATGAAACAAATAATATCTCAAAATCATTCAGCCTTCTATAAATATACAGTATTTCTTTTGAGAAATATACAATCAGGAAAAAAATCTCTTTAAATGCTTTTCCATAGAAATTTCTTAATTATTGATTCATTGAAAATCCCAACCACACTTTTTAACTATTTTGATACCAATTAGTAGAGAAATACACCAATGCACTACTCCACACACACACACACACACACACACACACACACACACGGACATCTACATTTGAACGCACGTACATAGCCATGTGTGCATACATTTTCAACCAGATTTTCAGTGGCAAGAGTTACTATGTTAGATCCTTATCAATAGTGAAATAGATACTGATCAAGAGCATTTTATAGGGCACTAAGTGTGCCTTCTGTTAAAATTTCCCAGAACGCCTGACATTGTGTTTGTAATAGAAAATGTCTAATAAATATTTCTGCATGTGATTCAGCATTGGAGGTGGAATCTGGATAACACAACTGTCAATATGTTCAACCAATTCCTCTCTTTTAACACTTTGATTTTGTTTCTGTTAAGATCTGATCTTCCTTGTAGCTCTCTATTAGTTTTGCCGACTTCTCATATTCTTTTATTTCTTTCTTAGACTTTAAATATTAGATCTGTTCATTGTGCCCATGTGATCTGTACTTGGCCTTTTCTCTTCACCACCACACAGTCCCTAGGAGATTGCAAGTGTCCTTCTTCCACCCTATGGATTTAAATCTCCAAATCTATTTCCAGTTCTGTAAACTCCATAGCACTGCTGATTGGTATATTTATCTCATCATTGACATCAATGAGCATGTGTACCACATAAACTATTCTGGTCTCAACCTCAAACCTTGTCATCTTCCTTCTCTTTCTTATCTTCGTAAAGTATACCCTTCTTAATCTGTTTACAGAGAACAAATTTCCAGACAGTGCCTCCTTTATCCTCAATTTGGCCAGTGATTCCTTTCAAATAAATCATCCAAATTAGCCCCTCGGTTTGCACTTATCAAGCCCTTTGTGAGTACTTCCTGGGAAATAACTTGATTGGCCTCTTCAGCTGTTGGGCTGTTCCTTTAAAGCCTGAAACAGATAATACATTTTTGTTTAAAGTTACTGAATGAATTCCTGTGGCTCTTAGAATGAAATTCAGATTTCTTAACAGGATTAACAAAGCCCTTCATGACCTGGTTCTTTCCTAACACTTCAACCTCTTCAATAACTCTTTATCATCACATTCCACCCCTACTTGACTTCTGTCCCTGCTTCAACATGAGAACATCCTAGAAGTTGGGCCTTTGGCCTGTTCTGTTTGGCTGAAATATTTTTCCACATTTTACTTCACATAAGCAGAGGAACACCTCTTTATCATTTTCTACATAAGCGATCCTGCTTAAAGATAAATTTCCTTGACCCCTCAATTTAAATTAGCCATGCATTACTTTTCTGTGACATCATTGGATTATAAGGAATATTCATAAATACCTTATCATTTTAGTTGTGTGTTTTAGAGATCACTTTGATTATCGCTGTTTCCATGAAGTCTAGAATAGTCCACAGTAGGTAGAGACATTTCCCAAATGAATGAATCTTGATTAAATAAAGTCAAGTCAGTAAAGAAGAATGAATTATTTTCCAATATACAAGATGGTGAGAATAGTGGTGCTGTCACAAAGAAAAGAGAAGCATGAAGAATAACAAACTGCGTTTTGGGATTAGTTAACAGAATAATTATTTTCAACTGGTGCTTTAAGAAGAATTAACTATTTAATCTAACTTAAAACAGGAATAAATAGGTGCATAAATGTTAGCATATGGGTAGAGTTAAGGGTTTCAGTTGCTTCAGTTGATAGGCATAAATAGTATCACAAGTACAGATTTGATAGAAAAGTGAGACATCTAACTGCACAAATAAAATTTAAAGCCTCAGGACCTGGTAGTTGCTTGACAGAGTCAGACAGGTATCCTCATGAAAGAAGTTGACTGGCGGCGTAAGGTAATTGAAAGCAATATAAACCACCACAATTGAACAGAGAATAAGATGTTTAAAGGGACAGTTGCCAATAGCGCTAAGTGGTCATTTTTCTATAGTCCATGATATTTCAGAGAAACAGGAAGCTTGCATGTTTTATGTTAAAACAATTTCTTACTTAAAGCTAATTTTTAAAACTAAAAATCGTTAATTGTTCAACCCAAATATATCACATCATGGATGTGGACAGTATGTCTAAATTATATGTTTGTCTGTGTGTCTTCTGTCCCGAAGGGCTCTATCCCACTCCGGAGCATCTCATGTGGAGAACCTGCTTCCACTATGACACAGTGCCAGGACTTTCTAGTGTATCACCTTTTGAAAGCATGCTTAACACTAGTAAGATTTTAATTAGCATAAAACAACATGACAATGTGATTAAATCAGAAGGTGCCAATAAGACTGCAAAGTCAGATTTTAAAATATTTATTTATTTATTTATTTATTTATTGCGGTAACAGGGATTGAACTCAGGACCCTGGGCTTGCCCACCAAGTGCTTATTCTACTGAGCTTTCTCCCCGGCCCCTTTAAATAATCTTGTATTCAAAGTCTTTCCCTTTGATGTCACCCCTTTACACCAATTCTATTTCCTACTGCATTCTTATGTATGACCATGTTTAATTTACAGGGGACACATGGAAAACAGGTATGGTTATTTGAATGTGTTAGTATTGAGAAGAAATAACTATCCTAATCTGAGAATTTAGAAAACAGAAACATATTCTTAGAGATTGGAACATAGTTAAAGCTGAGGGTTTTAGTTGCTTTAAAGTTGCCTTTTTACCACTGTGGTTGGAGAGAAAAATGAATGAAAATATATATTTCAAAATTGTAAAACATACACTTTCCTAAAAATTAGATTTTTCACATAAGTATTCACTCATATATGAGGATAACAAATTCTTTAAATTGTTTAAACTAAGACAATGAGTTGATTACTCATTCTTTAAGACTAAGGAAAGGAGGTTTTGTTTTCTTTCCAAAGGATATGTATTTAAGTTATCTGGATTATGAAAATTAATAAATTTCCTGTTTTCTATCATTGACTCAAAAATAGTTATACTCCATGATATGTCCTACAATAACTATTTTTTCTGCGTTAGAGAAAAAACTAATTAACAGCATAAAATCACTATCTCGGATAAGTGTACATTTTCTTCTGAAGGCATCAGTATAGTGTCTTATCAAATCTTGGAGCTGCTTAACTAAGAATTAGTGTGTGATTACTAGCTTGAAATTAAATTGTTAAAAATGTAAGTAACACATAAAAGACCACCCAGTATGAATTTTAAATATTATGAAAGGGTCTAAAGGACTCACAGCATAGTCAAATATGTTGTTATTCACACTCTTGAAACTCGTAAAGAAGAACAACCAAATTGAAGACTCAGGAAGCAAGGTTAGAACACAAGCTTAGAATTAAATTGGACTCCTCTCTGATTTTTGAATCTACCACAGTAACACGGAGTGAATGCTGCTAACAATATGGAGCCAAGTAGAGCTCTCATTTCCTTTTGCAATGAATTCTGATTTAGATAAGCAAAGTCAAATTGTCTTTCTCCTTAAGTCATCTCTGTAATAACCACAACTCTACATGCTCTGTATACCTAGACAAAAAACAACAGGCATTACAGAAGGCAAGAATATTTATCTTCCAATGTTACAGTTTTGTAGATTCTCTTAGTCTTCTCTTATTTTTGTAATGAGTCTTATAATCACTTTTAGTTGTGTGAGCAGGCAACGTGAAATAGAAAGCTGTTAATGTGTGTGTGATGCACAATAGACACTTATAATGCTGAGGAAATATACAACTTTAAAGGAGTGTGGGTGTGAAATTAGTATGGAATGAAATGGGACTCTCTGGTAATGTGCATCTCCTATAGACCACCAAGACTGGAAGACGGCAAGAAAGGAAAATTCCTGGGGTAACACTTAGGTTGTGAAAACCACAGGATACCATACACATGAGGAATTTTAACTACCCAAACATCTGTTAGGTTAAAAAAAATTCAGCAAAACATGCCTCATCAAAGAAGTTTCTAAGGAATGTAACTTTATAATCTGAAACGAAGAAAAGCCAAGCAGAGGGCGGTGTACATCATAACATTTTTAAAATAAGAAATGGTTAATTGCACTATACTATATTCAATTATTTTTCCGAGTTTATTCTGAACTGAGTAATAAACTTACAATGTGATCAACAGTATGGTAACAGATGATCTTTTCTTTAAAGATAAATTTAACTGCATCTTTAATATGATAAAAGGTACTGTCAGCCACAAATAAATAGCAAATATAATCTGAGACATATAGACACCCATTAAGTGGCAGTGTGTATTTTAAAATGGTCACTGTCCTGTGGTCATTAGAGAAAAATAAAAATAATTTATTCTATGCATGTGGTTATCCTTACATGAAATTAGTTAGATGCTGTTGAATGTCTTCTAAATTAGAAATCAGAAACTCTCAAGTGTGTTATGTGTGTTATTCAAGATAGCATCTTTATCCTCTGGAAACAGGAGAGAAGGGAGGAAGACAGAGAGGGAGATGGAGAGGCACAGGGAGAGAGGTAGGGAGAGGGAGAAGGAGACAGAGACAGAGACAGACAGAGGGACTCCTTAGGTTTCCACAGACATCTCCACTCTGTATAGGCACTGCCTCTGCCCCTCTGTCAACCTTCTTCACCCATTGGTTCCCTGCTTCCACGTGTCTCACCCCTCTTACAATCTTTCAAACTAGCAATTTAGGAACCATTTTTAATTCTTTTCAGCCACCTTTATGTCTCAGATTCATTACCTAAGTCCTACTGAATTTTTCTAAACATCTCATATTTTCTTTAAGTAGCTCTTACATGTAGACTCCTATTATTCGTTTCCTTGAGTATTATAAAAAATTCAAACGATCTCTGTGTTTTCTACCATTCACGTGAACTCAGCTTTCAGATATTTCATAAAAGAAAATTTTAAAAAATATGGAATCCGGTAATTTTGTTTACCTGCACGTGAAACTCTTACCTTACAGGAAGCTGTTAGAGGTCACCTTTGCTTTGGTCTGTCTTCCTCACTCAGGCATTGCTCCTGCTTTACACTCTAGAGTCTTAGCAATTCTTCCCACTGTCCTTTCCATCCTTCTTTTTCAGAGATCAGCTATGTTTTCTTTTTTGTTTTGTGTCCTTTTTGAAAAGTCTTCGCAAAGTCACTCTTTCCACTCCCACCTCCTAAAACTTTCTTCCAAAATATTGAACTTACTTCATCATAACAACTTAGTTCTATTTTTAGTGAGACAGTCAGTTCCTTAAAAACAGAAATGACCAGGAAGCCATTTGTTATGCATATTCCACCCTGCAGTTGTGCTTGTTATTTAAGTGAAATAAACCAGGTTTACAAGCCTAAATATCACACGAGGAACACAAAACATAAAGAGAAACAAATGGTAGATATTATGAAGTAGGGATGTATATATGTATGTATATATAGGTGTGATATATATATATATATATATATATATATATGCAAATAGGAAGAGCACAAAAGGTTTGGTGTGGTGGGGTGTTGAAAAACTAATCATCAAAATGTGTTATGTCCATGCATCACAGACCCATGAGGAATGTGGTCATCATGTACTGCAAATGTATACTAACAAAAATTAAAATTGAGAAAAAAATTTGCAAAATTAAAAAAAAATCCATGAATATGGAAGAAAGATATTTCACTTTAATGAAAAATATTTTTATGCTAAAATTCTTTTTCTTTTTTGTACTATAGATCAAACTCAGGACCTTGCACTTGCCAGGCAAGCACTTATGCCACTGAGCTATCTCCCCAGTGTCGAAATTCTTCATATTGCAAAATAGGTCATGCTAATGTTCCTCAGTGTTTTTAATCTAAAGCTTGTCTTTCCAGCGCTTGCCTAGTTATAGCCAAAACTAAAATTCTTCTGGTTGTCTGTTGCCCGTATTTGAAATATTAGTTTATTTCACAAAACTAGCCTGTTTTATGTTGTCAATCATTTTGTGTTTATCTTTTATTGACATAAGAGGTAAGTTATTTCACATAGAAAAGAACTATGTATATAATAAACTTATGAAGATTTCAAGCTGTAAGGGAGATTAACGAATGTCTCTTTCAGAATGGGCTGAAGCATCCATTACATATAAATATACATGATTTTTTTGACATTCTGACATAATGAATGGGTAATACATTTGTGCATTGAGGCAGAACTATAATAGGCTAATGATCCATGAAAAAAATGAAGTTTAAACTTGGAAAAGTATGATTATAAATAGAAGAGACTTGATAAAATAATTGAAAGCATCTAATAAGTATCTAAAATTATTTAATAACTTATTCAACTAAAGACAAAAAGCTTTTGTCAAATTATTAGATACATTTTCTAGAATTTAATACAATTAAGTATATTTTTGAAGTTGCTAACACAAGGAGCTAGAATACTTTTAGCAGCTTGAATAAAAATCAAGAGACAGCATAGAGATTACCCTGAAATAATTCTTATATCATCAAGTTTTTAAACCTGGTTACATAAAGAAGAATATATTGTCACTATGTACAGACCAGTTTCTTTTCCTTTTAAATTTTAAGTGAATTAACTCCGTTTCTCACCTCTTCAAATCTCATGTAGATGTGAATTTACTTTTATTCTTCTGAGGGTTCTCTCTCTGGTTCAGAATGAAGGATGAAGTGGGATTAATGTATTATGAATTTTGACTTTTAATCTCAGGTTCTGCCTCAGCATTAATGGGCTGTGAGTCAACAAAAATTTGTTCTGTCTTTTCTGCAAAGAGGGATGAGAAAATTTTCATCTAATTTTGGAAAATCTCAAATTCTAAAGAAATTCCTAGGATTGCTATACCCGAGAGCTCTAAGCCAGGCAGTCTGTCTTTCCATGAAAATGAAAAATAGTTGGAAAATAATCAGCCTTGAAACCTAGAGATCAAAAATGCCAGCCCCATTAGACTGTCCTTGTTTTCCATGCTAACACCATTCTGTTCCTCAGTGACTACTCTTTAACACATGTAAGGAGGGAGACAAATCAGCAGAATACATCTTAGTCTAGTGCTTTGTTATAGTAATGACCTTACCTGAATTATTCTATGTTATTCTCATACATAGCTTCAAATAGCATAGAACTGCTGACATTTTCCTGAGTTCTTTCTTTTCTTTTAATTATTAGAAGATGTTTCTAATGCATAAGGAGTATATTTTTAAAAAAAATCATTTGGATGGTGCTGGAGAGATGGCTCAGTGGAATAAGCTCTTCCCTGGCAAGTGCAAGGGCCTGAGTTCAATCCCCAGTTCCACCAAAAAAAAAAAAATCATATGGAACATGATGATTTGCTATTCTAATGGCTTTGGGATTGAAAGATGGTGATGGTAGGAAACTCTTGTTTTCTTGTGCTACATGTCTAAAACTAAAGTAGAACATCAGGTAGAAGTAGATTAGTCTGCAGAGTACTGTACCTAGATGCCCAAATCTTCATGTTGACTTCCTGCTTCCAAATTTCCTCACCAGCTACCTCCCTCGCCTTTACAGTTGCAGTAATTGCATCCTCTTTCCATTCTAGTTGCTAATAGCTGTGACCATTTGTCACCGAATCTGTAAAAACATTACTATTTTTTCAAAGGGTAGGATAATATCGGACAGCAATTATTCTTACACTTGCACTGCAGGCACTAGATTCACCCAGAGGGAATGTTCATTCTTGTACTCCACGCCCAGGCTATAATTCCATACTTTTGAGTTATGGCTTCAAAAATTTCTGTGACCTCACCAGTGATGTAGGTGTTGCTGGTCTGAAGCTAACACTCTGATAACCATTATTGTAGAGTTGTTTTGTGAACATGATGCTAGTTCTAGGAAAATACAAGCTATCTGACCCTAAATCAACAGTACTAATACTATAATACTTTCATTCTTAGCTGGCAATAGGAGTGAGAATTAAAGTGTTTTGAATCTTTTCAATAAACCAGTCAGAAATTGTTCAGATAACAAGTCATGTGAGCATCAGAGGAGATGGTCATGCAGTGAAGCCTAATTCTACGAACATTCTTTCATCATTTTCAGTATTCAATAAATAGTCGAATCTGACAAATTCTTAGTTTGTAGTGTTTGCTTTTCATGGTTTAACTTTCCTGTTCAGAAATCTACTAGTAAAATGAAATGAAAGTCTTGTAAAATGGTAAGAAATTTTTCATGCACCAACAATGGCATTTGATACTAGCCAGTGAAATCACTGGGCTCTAGAGAAACAGGCATGGGTAGGAAAGAAAAGCCAACATTGCAGTGCTGTAGCCATTGCTCAGGAACTGTGAAGAGCCTAATTGCTAAGCTTCTCAGGGTCCTCCATCCCTTGAATTATTTATGGTGCAGGCACTCTGCCTCACCAATTAGATTTCCTCTAGCAGCTAGACAAGGCTAAACCTCAAAGGTGTTTCCTCCAGGTGCGCTGAATCAAACACAGCTCACACTTCCAGAACTTGTTGTCACTTGTAGTTTTGAGGAAAGACAGAGCCCTTCGCTTAGTACTGACATAGGATAGGAATCTGATGGTCTGAGTATCAAATCATGAAATTAAAATACCCAGAATTGTAAGCCTTCTAAATAAAGTTTGTTTAAATTCAGATGGATGTACAATTTAAGTCACTTGCATGCAGAACTCAAAAATTCCTGTTTTGGGAGTTGCCTTCAAAAATCTTGTTTATTCTATGCTTATTCTTATAGAAAAAATTCAGCGAAGAATGATATACTAAAAGCCATGGAGTATTTCTTACAATGTTTTCAACTATTAAATTAGATTTACAAAGATCTATAGAAAGCAATCTTACTAAGTCTGAATGTGCTTGTTCTGAAAGTATAGTATTAGACACACTACAAGTCTTGGTTCTTAAAGTGGCACAGACTTGGGGCATGCAAGCTTTTATATGAACTAGGCAAAATGATGGTCTATCCAGACTCACCTTTCAGCTAACGCACTTAGCATCAAGACACAGATGGATGGGAAAGATGACCCTGACCCAAATAAGACCCACATTCCTGTGCAAGGATAGAAGCATGATAATCAGGAAATGATGGTTGTTAGTTACAGAAAATGCATTATTGTGAAAACCAGGGAAAAGTGCTTATGAGAGGAAGTGATTGGATTATGGGAAATGAGAGAATAAGAATAGATCATTCCCGCCCAGAGTAAATTGCTGTGATTTATAAGAGAAAGGGTATAGTGATATCTTGGCCCATTACTGACTAGATTCATTTCACAAACAATCCTAAATCAGAGTGTGACAGTTTATGGGGAGACAAACAAGATCTCCAAAAGATGCTTTTATGTTCCTGGACTTTCAAACTGGCATATTTTTCTACTCCTTCAGCCCTTATTTCTGTTCTCCTCCTTTGTTTTTGCATTTTATACTAATAACATAATTTTGTATTTCCCTTTCCTGACTAGTAGCAGACCACTATATACTCTGATAAAAGACATACTACTGAGTGTATTTCATCTAGAATTTAAGAATTCTGATAAATTTTCAAAACAACTATCAAAAAGTTTAAAACTCTATGTTTGTAAGCACATAATATAGAAATACAATGACAATAATTAGATGCTGCTTTATATAAGTGAGAGTTTTGATCTGAATCATTATTTTAAATTTCTATGATTAAATTCAATACCTATATTTCATTGCTTCAGATAGATGATATATATATATAATTATATGTTATATCCATATATGTGTTAATGTATATTTTAATATATATTTACTTTCATTTTTTAGTTTGCATTTAAGAGCGCTAATGCTTTAAGTATACAGTGATAATTCTAAAAAACCTTTTCACAAAAGTATTCAACACAGGGAACAATTGGAAACAAAACAGGTAATTTAGGGCCAGGCAAATAGCTCAGTGGCAAAACAGGTAATTTAATCAGTTTAAAGTGATTATTTCTTTAAAAAGGAAAGAAGGAAAGAAAAAAAAACTTTGGGAAAAGTTCAAGAAATGACATTTAAAAGCACAGCTTAGCTCAAGGCTAAATACCTTGGTTTTGGTAATGAATATCACTGAATGGAACATAAAATATTTAGTAGTATGGATGCTTAGATGTGTCAGGAACAATCTATGAATGTCACTTTTAGTTCTGCTTAGGATAGCAGACCTTCCCCAATGATGGCTTTGAATCCTATTATTAAAGGAATAATTATAGGTGACATTTTATAGTGAAAGATAAGAAGTGGAAGCTTAATGTGCTGTACAGACATAGTTGTGGGCTAAAGCTTTCCTTGGGTAATGATTTTAGATCTTTCCTCAGTTGCCATTTCAAAGATTCACCCCATAAAGCTCAGAAAATGTGGACATATTCTCCTGAAAATATTTCCAAACGAAGACTTCTGTCAACAAACAATAAGAGAAAAATCTCATCAACCTTCTTAGTCAAAAAAACCTCCGTCAATTGTTTACGATGTCTGCACAAAAATAAGGGGACACTCGCCTGCCTGATAAAAGGAGTTGGGTTTTTAGATTGTAATCCCAACAACATGGAGTTTGTGGACTTTGTAGAGTACATGAATCAAATGTATTCTGGGGATTATCTTTCCTCTTTTGGTATAATTAATTTTGGTCCTATTTTGGGTATGAGTTAAATATTAAGTACCACAGTGTAATATAGATTCTTCTAGCTCATGACAATAAATAATTATATTTATCTTGTTGCCCTTGAGAGTTATTACTACAGAGATTTTTAGGAGCATCCTGGAAAGGCCTTAGGCAATCTGTCCTTCATTCCTCTGTGATTCTCTCATTTATTATATAATCCTGATTTTTCTATAGCAGCATATGAGTACTATTCATGGAATATTTTGATGCTGTTATTAAATATGTTTTATGAGTTGAGTTGGGAACCTAAATTCCAAATATAACATTATCTCTCTGGAAAATAAGTTCTAACCGTCAGTCATTCACTTGTGAAGGTAATCACTACTATTAGCCTCTGTTTTCTGCTACTATAACAAAATATCAGAGGCTGGGTAATGTATAAAGAATAAAAACTCATTTTTACACCATTTTCAAGGCTGGGGTGTCCACAGCCAAGGCTCCTGTAGGTTTATTGTCTTGTGAGGGTTGTATCCTTTGGAGGAAGGAATGCTGTGCCCTCACTCACATGGAAGGTTGAAGGGCAAACTAGCCAAATGCTTTGTGGAACACCTTTTCTAAGGACCTTAATTTCATGCACGAGAGGAGGAGTCCTCATGAGGTCATCATTCTCAGGGCCCCCACCACTTAATACCACAGGAGTACGTTTCAACATCTGAATGTTGAAAGGCACACATTGAAACTATGGCAACACCTGTGTGGTCTTAAAAAATCTTCCTACTCTTCACAGTATGTGAGTAATTAGATACACCAGAACTTTCATTCTATCTAATTTTTAAAGGAATTTTCTGAAAAAATTACCTTAAAATTCATAGTCCATCCAAGTCTCGTTTTCTAGTTTTGTGCTGAGCTTTCCATTTGTTTGTGGGGCACCTCAGTGCTCTTGAACTTCTCAGATTCTTGGGTACAAACCCAAGGTTTTCATTTCTGTCCATAGTTGTACAGTATAAAAGCACTACATATTCTCAGGTGTGCTGTTGTAAACTGCCAATACTTTCCCAGCACTAATACATGAATTAACTGTTACTACTTCGTCTATGTTGATTTGTATCCACATCTAGTTAGCTCTTGAGGTCCTTTGGCCATGCTTTCTAAATGGGTGTGTTTTCATCTTTTCTTATATATACCAGCTGTCCCTATTCTAATTTAGGGTCTCACTTACATCTGGCTTTTTAGAAATAACTCTCTGGGCTCCGTACAAATCAAAGTACTTACGTTTTCTTCAGAAGGACTTAAATTTTTCTTCTTAAGTCATTGGGAATCTATATCTTTTCTCAGAATGTTAATGTCATCCTATTATTTAAAGAATGAATTCCAGAATCTTTAGCATAACAATCAAGGGCCTCTAGCCTCATTTCCAAGTTACTATTTGCTCATTATTCCTGCTTCTCCCTTCAAGAACACTGCCTTCTCAGTGATAGCTCTGTTCCCTGCGTGTGGGAATTCTGAACCTTCTCTGTACTGTAGATCTCCTGCAGTCCGCTGAAGCTTAAGGATGCCTTCACAAAGTAGCAGTTTTGAATCTATAAAATAAAAAAGTAAGATTATTAAGGCAACCAATTCTTTAATAAAATCGTTCTGTCTGTTGATCTGTTGATTATGTGTTTGTGGTTGTATTATGGCCTTTTTAGAACAGAAGTTCCTCTTCCTCTTCCTCTTCTTCTTTCTTTTGCTTTCTTCTTATTTGAACCAGGGGTTGAACTCAGGCCCTTGTGCTTGCCAGGCAAGCGCTTATTCTACTGAGCC
>NDGN011353179.1:0-10775 GCA_002564285.1 Tympanoctomys barrerae | reverse complement strand
AGTGGAGGCACAGGATGGGAAATGGGCAGGGTAAGAAGAAATAGGAGCTTAGCTCAGCAGAGGAGGGGAAGAGGAATCTGGAAACCCATTTGCAATAGGATTGGAGGCCTGGTGTTATTGAGCCTCCCACACTGGTACCTACACATGAATTGAGAAAGAGCAACATGGTACCTGCCGCTAGGTTTACATGGACTTAAACAGCCCAGGCTCCTAAATTCCGTCATGGCTTCTCCTTTCATTTAGGAAACCTGTGACAAGAGAATCGTAGAACTTCTGAATCCATAAGCTAATCAAGATCTGCCAAGATTTCTTATCTACAAAAGTCACTGAGCATTTTTCTTTAGGGAGAAAGGTCTAGTACTCTCTTATCTCGTAGCATAATTTCTCAATAGCTAGTTTCAAATAGCACCTGACCATGAATATTTTATATAGGCATATTAAAACAAATGGGTCTTGAATTTCTTTTGTAAACTTCCTCACTGTTTGGAAAAACCTGAGCTTCTGATTCCGTTAGTTGTTAGTTATCCATCGGCATTGCTCAGCGTGAGATCAACAGCATTTCCTCATTGTGAGACCCTGAGAGCGCTGGTCTAAGGTGATGTTCTATTGAATATAAAGGGAAAGAAGGAATGTTAGAAAATGGCTATTAACCTCAGCAAATTTGGGGCTCTAAAAAGTCCTTCCATTAAAAGAAATTTCATTTTTGAAGACCTCAACCTTATCCCTATATTTATTTGATGTACAGATTTGTTTTAGATCAAATTATAGATGAACCGATCTGAGAACAGTCTTAAGGATACTGTTGCACAGATCACTGTATGTAATTCCACATGTTTAAACCATTCTATTTGATTACATGACAAATAGATCATGTCTCCAATTTCTTTTTCTAAAATAATTCTTCATGCATTATTTGATAATGCTTGGCATTATTTTGCTTGTCAGGTATCGTAGAAGTAGCAAATCAGGTCCATGTTGCTTTATGGGAAATTCATAGCACTCTAGTTGTGTGTCACAAATGCTAAATACTTGGAGACATATTGTGAGATTATACTTTAATGTAATCCTAAGCACACTAAAATACCATAAAATCGAGGATAATAATTCCTGAGAATTTCCAGAGAAAGCCAAGAAAATGAAAATGCACTTCACTTTCTCCTCAAGACAAGTGATGTGAATATCCAGTCAGAGTGCTTAGGAGCTGACAGAAAGTGTAGAGGAGGTGTTGGACTGCATATGGAAAGGCAGCCAACAGTGGCCTTCATTAACTGCTATGAGGGAAGGAATCTATACATTTCAGTCTCCTCAGGAAAATCACTCTATAAACCAGTTTATGATTTTCTTTTTCTGTTCTTCATCGCAGCTGGCGATTGCTGCAAACGATGATCTCAGAGTTGCTTGTCCCTGCCAGAGAGCTTGCACACAAGAGAGATGCCTTTGTGAAGCCAGCCATAGAAACCTGCATAAAATTGGCCTTCTTTCCTTAATAGAGCCACATGAACAAAGATGAGTTTGTTGCTGACTCAGAGTTGAAAGCTTTGTTTTGTAAAGCACTTTGAATGTATTGCTCTCTGCCAGAGGAGAAGAGTTCCTTCTTCAAGAGGAAGAAAAAAAAAAAGGAAGAAGAAGAACAGTAAGCGGAAATCAGACAACAAATCAAAGAGTACACCCTTCGGGTGGACATTTGTGTGTAAAGTGCCCCAAAACTTGTTTTCCCCTCTTTCCGTGAATACTGGTTATATTTCACAAGCTGAAAAAAAAAATGAAAGGGAAAAGGAACTTTAATTAATGGGATGTCTTTTGATTTGCAGAGCAAAACTGCCACAGCAGATGTACCAGCAAAGAGGATTAGATTGTCCCCTGTATGAGGCACTGGAGTTTTCTTCTTCCCCTGCAGTAACCCTATTGAAGAGAGGCTGTCTTTAGTGTCTAAGATCCAGCCTGCAAAGGCGCTGTTGTACTTGCACACAATGGGCCGCTCTCACCCGACCAGACAGGAGATGTGAGGGGAGAACTAATGTTCCTTTCAAGCTGGGTGAGACAGCTTCAATATTACTATTTTTAAAATGCTAAATGAAAAGAGAAATATGATGCATTTCTAAGTTGAAAAAATATGCATTAAAGTGAGCCTTAAGACATTCATGAGTGATGCTCATGATTTCAAGAACACAAATTGCATCAAAAAGGAACTTAAACTAATTTTCTTTTGTTTTATTTTAATCGACTCAGGGCGATTACATGGTTTGTTTTTGCTTATTGTTGAGATTTTTACTCTAAAATCTTTTATCTGAACAGATAAGCCTACTTTCTTTTGAAGGGAAAATTGTCAGAATGTTAACTTTAATTGCCATCTCAGGACCCAAGTAAACTTGTGCTTAAGCAAAGGGAGAAACAATGCATTATTGTTACTGTCCTTGATATGACTGTGAAAGGAAAAGGAGAATTGGAGGACTGTGTTTTCTCTTAATGTCTAGTTCCAGGTCATTTTGTATTACAGCAGTTCTGGGAAAAAAAGGACAGAAAGCTACTCAGCTGGGGTCTGATTCTAGGGAAAATCAGAGCTGTGATTCTCTGTGTGGCTCAGGTTGTGGAAAACTGTGAATGCTGGCACCACCACAGGCTCCCTCATTCAAGGGAGGGTGAGGTCAACATGTTGTGGAAGTGAAAGAAAGAATTCTCTGGCTCTCTCTCCCCTTCCCTCCCCTCTCCCGTCCTTCCCACCAGCCACAGCCTCTTAGTGATGAGCTGCAAATCTGTCCTGGAGCAGGGAAAGTGTTTATGCAAATGCTTTCCCTCTACTTTGGGCTGACTCTGGGGTCAATTTACCTCCGCTGTGGTGAGGATTGTTTTCCTGACAACAAATAAAGATGCAGCTCATGTATAGGAATTCATGTCTGTGAAATCAGCTTTTTTTTTTCCTACCTCTTATAATAATAAAACTGCTTTTGTTGGCAATCATCACACTTTAAGACCAAAAACAAATACTAATGTGAAAAGTATTTTCACTTGATGATAGTCTAAGTGATTTCTTTTAAAAGCATCTTTTAGGTGGGTACAAGTGCATGTTGCTTAAATGCCCAATTAAGGATGACCTTCCCGTGTCCTTGCTATCCCGCAGATATGCCTACAAGATTTGCCGTCCTTTGCGTGCTGATAGGTAGAAGACATTTGCAGGGCACAGGTACATTGTTGTGTCTTGACTAGCCCTGCAGCATGTTGTCAGCTTCCTGTCTCCTGATCTAGACCCATACTCTGTCAGAGTGGAGCACTGCCCCACAGACTCAGTGTAATCATGCTTGTTAGACCTCTGCACACACATGCATTAAGTATACATGTAAAAAACATAGCTGCATAAAACACACATACACACATAAGACGCTGAATACACACAGCATACATAGAAGCACATAAATACATAAGACATAGGGAGAGGCCCTGAAGACATGACACACCAGAAAACGGTTCTGGCAACCTTTGCAAGATCATGTCTATGATAACTAATTTTTAAATAAAATTCAGACACATGGACAATGGCTCAGGCATGTACCAATCTATGTTGTCACATACTAATAAAATCTTAAGGCCTGGGAAGGAACACTGATTCATTTGTTTATACAGTGATGTAGAAACCTTGTGGACAAAGAAAACCCTTCTGTTAAGAAACATGTAAAGAGGGGCCAGGGAGATAGCTCAAGAGAATAAGCACTTGCCTGGCAAGTGCAAGGGCTTAAGTTCAATCCCCGGTTCTGCAAACAAAGAAAACAAATAAACAAAAAACATGTAAAGAAAATTAAATACATGGTACACTATTCCTTTTAGTTTCGTGCTCATTGGACCAAAAAAACTGCTGTGAATTTTCCTTTGCTGGCCACTTAGTGCATGTAATTAAAGCCTGCTATGAACTACCTGAAATCCTTTCATACCAATGCTAAACCACCCTAGTTTTTCTCACCTTTTCTCAAAGTTCCTCCTGCATATCCCTCTTATTCCCCTTGTGCGTGTGTACGTACTAGAATGTCCCTAGAAAGCCTTTGTTCATCCAAGTCCTGCTTTTCTTTCTAGCCTCACACTTCATACATGAAAACTGTCTTTCTCTTCCAGATACCAAGACTTACTCATACCTTCTTTTGGGTGAGTAAATTAGTACTTACTATAAAACTGCTGACTATACTTTGGGAGATGCTGTTGGATAGGACAGCCTTGAGAAAGATCTTGTGTCCAGGACATTTATAATCCAGTTTTAAGTGTAGATATGCACAGAGGGCAGAAATGAAAGAATTTCTTTGGTTGGGACATAAGCTGCTACAATAGCAAACCTGCATTAGTGTTGTTATCAGATAAGGACAGTGCGATGGATGGCAAAGAACACTATGTATAACAGGTTCATTTGATCTCAGAATGAAAAGGAAGTGAGAAACAAGGCAGGTATGGAGTGATCCTGAAGGGAAAGTGCTGTAGGAAAAGCCTCCTCCCCCATTAGGGGTACAACCATCGACCCCTGTTGTGCAATCACACTTGCTGAGCAGGATGCCTCCTAGTGGCTGACACTTGCACATGACCTTGCCCTGGGAAATAAGCTCTTTACCTTCTCAGCCAACACATGGAGCAGTCCACCTCAGTGCTAGGCCTAGATCCTTCCTTCTCATGTTTGGAAGTTTTAGTAGTGAACCTGTTCAGAAGGATGAGCTCGGTCTTCAAGAATATTGGGTGGCACAGTGTGAAGAGGGTACAGTTGTGGAGAAATTGGACATAGTAGTTAAATCATACTTATCTCTATTTTTTCCTCAGGCACCCTATCCTTTGATCAACTTTCCCCCAAGTGGATATTAGGAGAGTGTCACTAAAGCATATTGTCAAGAACTATGTCTTTAATTTGTATATACTATTTCCTATACTTTGAAAGCCCTCCTGCCCCTTCAACTCCTCAACAGAATTTTGCATGTTTCCCTGTTTGCTTTTGCTTTTGCTTTGACCTGCTGAACTCCTCATGTTCCAAATAACTTGTTCCCCTGGTGTCTGTCTCAAACCACAACATTTTCTAAGTGGGTGTTTTTTTTTCCCCCAAGATTATCTGTTTTTCAAGTTCATTTAAGTGCTCATTCTAATTTAAGAAAACTATAATTAGTGGAAAACATACATAGTGTTTTGATGGACATAAGACTCAGACTTACTGGTAGATCTGTACTCTAGGAAAAGGATAAAGCAGGTAAACTGACCCACAAACATATATTTGAGTGGCTTATGTTAAAGTCATATATGTAAACTCGTGATATTCTACTTAAAAACCCTATTAGATCACCAGTGCTACTGTAATATGGAAATGGTTTCTGTTCCTTTTCCACTATAGTAACCATGATGGGGAAGAGGCTTATTCAGGTTTCTGTCTATTGTTCCAAAGAAGGGGGCTACGTCTTATTCAATTTCATGACTTCCATATCTGGTAGATCAAAGGAAACATCTTGCTTCATTTTTTTTTAAATAAGTGAAACTATATTATCCCAGTTGATTTTCATAGCAAGTGATGAGCTAGATATTGCCAATATTACTCAACTTAGGGGAAGGAAAACAGATCTCATAGAGCTGGAGGAATTCTCATAGAGGCAAGAGCTTTGCATGAAAAAAATCTATTCTTCTAATTTCCTTAGATTATGTGGCACGAGCAAATGTAGTGAAGGGAGCTTGATTTGGCGATGCTTCAAAAGAAGCTGGATCTTGCTTCTGATAGGAAATGAGACTTTACTCAGTAGTTGTATATAATTACTTTTCTTCCTCTGATCATCCAGAGTAATTAGATAAATATCTACTTCCTAAATTTTATTAGGTTTTTAAAAATTCTTTTCTCCACATTCAAGATTGATCTGATGTTGCTCATGGACAGCTCAGGATGAATAGTTTTAGAATTAAGAACTGATAAGGTAAAAACTACCCTGGGTTTGTTTTCAAGATCTCCTGGGAATGTAGGAACATATGTATATGCAATGTTTCTGATTCTACTTATCATTGTGTAAAACTTAAAGAGCAAGATCATGAAAAGATTTTTTTCAGCCTGCACTTGAAACCTAATGATTTTTCTAGCTTTTTTCTCTAATAAACACAAAGATTTTCTAGTACTTTCCAAGTTTCAAGTACTCTATATACAATGGCTTATTTAATTCACATAATAAACTCTTACTTTTCATTCACCTGTCAAGTACTTGTACTCCCCTGATTGAAGAGCCATGTGATGAATTATTTAATAGGTAAGTAACCCTTGCTAATGTGTCAGTTAGCTAATTTGAAACCCTAGTGTTTAGAGAAAAGAAAAAAAACCCTCTTTATTTATTTAGAAGTTGTGTTTCTAGAAGGTATCGATGGCAGGAATTGAAGATCAAATTAATGTGCATATAATTTGTATTCAGACTGGCTGTTCAAAGTTCTTAGCTAATACAAAATAGCCACCCCATCTGTCTCTGCACAGAACCCATGCTGCTGAAGCTATGCTCCAGTGGCAGCGGGCTTTGGTAACCTTGGTACTGACATGTGAAAGCTCTGCCCAGAGACTCGAATGACTCACCAGGAAGTGCCCTTTGAAAAACTTTATTTAGGAAAGCAGCCAGTCTTCAACCCAAATCCTGCACATCCTTTTCTCTGTCAATGGAGGGAGAACTTAATTTGGAAAACATTTGCCTATAAGTATTATGTAACTGGATATAGCTGCTCTTCATAAATGGTAGTAAAAGCCTCAGTAACTGGAATAACTATGGAGGTCGACAAAGACACTCAAGCAAACTCCCTTTCAAGTGTCATCTGACCCCATTTATAGCAAGGGCAAGAGGGAGAAAATCTCAAATAAATATTATAACCTCTGTCCAAAAGATGTACTGGAGAAATACTCCTAGAAATATGTTTGAGGAAAGGGCACAGCTCATAAATTTCAAAGCACTGGATCATGAATTCATAAAATCATACGTTTGTTTTGTAGAATCTGTACTTTTTAGGAGTTGACTTGAGTCATCTGTGACACAGTAGGCTATAAATAACAACAGAGAGTCTTGATCAAATTTGAAAAGAAACAGGAAGTAGGAAAAGGATTGAGAGAGTGAAAGGATGAGAGCAGTATATTCAAAAAGGGTGGCCAGGAGCCAGCGAGACAGCTCAGCGGACCGAAGTGCCCACTTAGGCAAGCATAGGCAAGCACAGGGACTGAGGTATGATCCCTGACACCACATGCCATGCCAGCCCCAACCCCAGGGCAGGCTGAGCCAGCTGCAGAGTCTGGGCCTAGTGGCGCATGCCTGTAACCCCAGTGCTGGCGAGGTTACAAGCAGGAGGATCACTGTGAGTCCAGGCTGCATAGTGAGACCCTGCAACAACCAAATACATTAAAATAAATAAATAAATAAAGTAGCCAGGAAAATATTCAAAGAGATGACATGCTGACCAAAAGTGGTGAGGACAAAGTATAAGCAAGCCTTCCTGAGCAGATGCTGCAAGGTGCTGCGTCTGTCACTTCAGGAAGGCCACAGCGGAAAGTCATGAGAGCAAGCAAAGTAAAATGCATACCACAAGGGGTGGTAGTTAGAAAGACGGAGAGCAGCAGGCCTGGAATGCAGTGGCACCTCCTGACGGCCTGGTATGTGTTGGCTCCTCCTGATCACCACAGTCTCCCCCGCCCTCCCCTGGGTCTAGCTTGTGCCTAGATCTAGATGTAGTTGATAAGTCATTGTGTTGTGCAGTGACATCAAGTGTGTAAATGCTGCCCCAAAAGCGGATTTCTGGGACATGAGCCCGGTGCACCAGCACAGGCTTGGGAACTGCTGAGTAGTAAAAAGAGGACACCACTCTCACTCTTTGTGGCTGTAGGTGATGCAGCCAAACCTTAGCACACCTGTCACATCTGCTTAAGGCTGTTCCAGTTGGACCCTATTTAATGGAACCAAACGAAAGTTAATAATGTTGTTGCTCATCTCTTCTTTTGTAGTTTAGCAATTATTCAATTATTCATATCTCCAATTATGTTTGGAGATATTGTTTCCATGCTGTCACCTCTTGAAAAGCATTATATATTCCCTCTATCAGAGAGCACTGTTTTATTAGCATCCAAGATAAGAGCTGCTTTTGATGTAGGCGACATTTTTATGAAGCATTATTTCCCAAATAATAACAATTTCCTGAAAATACAATGCATAGAAAAGCATCTTGCTGTGGATTTATGTGAAAGATTAGTGAATGACTTTATCAGAATGATTCCAGACATTGTCTACCAGAAAATCTCGAAGAACGATCCTATATTGCCTTGTGTAGATTTTCAGGATTCATTAAATCTCAAATACATTGGCTTATTTCTCTGAAATTTGTGTCTGCAAGTCAATCATATTTCATAAGTGTCCATTCTTACCAGGCTTAAACTTTGAAACTAAAGCTAAGCCTTCCCCTCATAAGACGCATTTTCAGTCTGCTCATTCAATAATGCTTAGCGTACATGTGATTCATTTTACTGTTCTTATCACTACAGCGTGGCATCTTTTCCCCCAGTTTTACCAAGGGATAATCGACAAATAGAATTTCCATGTGTGTGTTGCGTGTGGTGATATTTTGATACTATATGTAAATATTGTAAAGTGAATACTGCAATCAACCTAGTTAACACATTCATTAGTGCAGTGGATAGCTAACTGGTGGTCAACTTGCTACACCTGGCTGATTTCAACTAGCGTGGTGCTGGTGTGGGAGGCTCACCTGAGGGTTGTTGCCAGCAACATAAAAGCAGAAGAGGAGAAGCTGCTAAAACGCTGCTAGGGATGCTGTTTGGAGAAGCTGTTGGAAGCTGCCAGTTCTCTTGGGCTGTTCTGCTGGAGACCTTGTCATGCTGGCTTTCCTGATAAACTTTGGAGAGGCTCTGGTCCTCATCATAAGCATCATTTCCTGGCTCTGGAGGGGAAGATGGGGCACTGTTCAGCTTCATGAAAAAGCTTGTCACATTGGCTTTTCTGGTGGGAACTCGGCTTTCCTCATCACTGGAGGAGCTCAGGACCTCACTGTTACCAAGAATGGCTGTGGTACTTTTGGGGGAGCTCTGGTACTAACCTTGATCATTGCTTCCTAGCACCAGTTCAGATCCCTCAGCCTACTGGCACGGGTCCTTCATCCCACCGGCATAGACTTCCTACTTCTACCACTGACCTTTGGGCCTTTCCAGCACATATCCATGAAGTGGGCCTGCATGGAACTTTGTTGTGGGCTCTAGGCCTCTAACTGGACT
Source organism: Tympanoctomys barrerae (assembly GCA_002564285.1). NCBI lineage: Eukaryota > Metazoa > Chordata > Mammalia > Rodentia > Octodontidae > Tympanoctomys > Tympanoctomys barrerae. Next base: position 1,534 of record NDGN011353179.1, on the reverse strand, counting down.
GGTAAGAGGCATTGTTATGAGCTCTAGGCCCTCAGCTGAATTTGTTAATATTTAGTGTGTGGATAGATTTTCTGTACTTATAGTATGTGATTCTTGGGTGATTTATTATAAAATACTATTATAAAATGTGTCCTGTACTATATTCATCTTTCAAAAATCCTAAAGACAATCAGCTCATGCAGTTATATTTATTTTTGTGCTGAGAATATTTACTGTGTACTCTATAGCAATTTATATGTGTGTAAATAAATTATTATTCACCATAGTCATCATGCTGCACAATAGATTTCCACCATTCATCCTATCTAAATGAATCTTTGTACCTCTTGGCCCACATCTCTCCATTCTCTACCTTCCCCTCTGTCTCAGCTCCTAGCAAATGCTATTCTGCTCAGTTATTTTTTCATGCCAGACAGGTAATATTCCCACAATATAACAAGGACTGAGGGAGAAACACTTCATTCCTACCGCATGAACCCCCAATCATCGGGCTCATGACCTGAAGAGTCTGCTCTTTCATCCTATGAGTTTGTTACTGTAAACTCCACATAGAAATGAGTTCCTGCAGTATCTGTCTGTGCCTGGTTTGCTTCACTCTCTGTAATGTGCTCCAGGTCATCCATATTGGTACAGATAAAAACTCCTCCTCTGAACCTGCATTGTATTTCATGCATATACCATGTTTAATACATCGCTTAACTGTTGACAGACAAAGGCTGGTCGTGAAAGGTAATACTGCCGTGCTGAACATGAGAACGCAGACATCTTTGCAATACATTGATTCTATTCCCAGTGCATACACTATGGTCTTACTGTCTCCAAATTTCCTCTGTTAAAACTTAGTGGTCGGTGTTATTGTATTAAGCTGTGCGGCCTTTAGGAGATTTAAATCATTAGGGTGGACCTGAATGAAAGGCCGAGCAACCCCCTCAGCGCAGCGTGGGGCGCTGCCCCTTTCTCTTTCGCCATTCCTCTGCCATGGAGGGACGCGGCATTCACACTTCTGTATAACGACCCAGCACAAAGACTCTCGGTAGGAGCTACATGCTGGTGCTTAGATCTTGGATATCTTGACGTCCAGAACAGTGAGAAATAAATTTCTATTGTTTATTAATTACTTGAGCTGTATTATTTTGCTGTAGCAGCATTCACAAGCTAAAACAATAGAGTAGTCACTCTCCTGCCAGTGGGACAAAAATACCTGACACTGAAAATCAAAGAAGGGGTTTATTTTGGCCCGTGGTGCTAACGGGTTTAGTCCGTGGCTGATTGGCTCTAAGGCAAAACCTGCGTGATTGTAGGATTTAGTAAAAGAGAGTTGTTCAGCCTATGGATGGAGAGCAAAGACAGAAGGGAAGCGCTAGAGAAAAGAATACAGTGCTCCAGCAGGCCAAATAGCTCAGCGGTTAAAGCGCCTGCAAACAGGCGCAGGGGCCAAGGATTTGATCCCCGGGCCTGCAAGATTGAGACTTGGGCGTGGTGGCGCATGCCTGTAATCCCAGCTCTTGGGAGGCTGTAAACAGGAGAATCACTA
>NDGN011353170.1:0-12211 GCA_002564285.1 Tympanoctomys barrerae | reverse complement strand
CAGATACAAAATGGTCCTTCATTTGTATCCCCTTTTTTTGTTTAGTTTTGTCAGAGAAGGGTAATCCATTGTCATTTAAATATTGTAGGCGCGTGAATTCAGCAAAATATTCCAATATAGTCCAATAGTCAATAGTAGTAGTGGGTTTTCTGTAGGCCTGGCAATGTCAGCTGTATTTATTTGGAGAAGTTGATACATACATTCTAAATTTCCTGAATTTAGAAATAAAGATTTACTAAAGACAAAACTATAGTAGTAGCAATGAACACTCAAATGCTTTAATTGAGACCTTTAAATACCATTTCACACTGAGTAAGCAGCACCCACTGGAGATATGGTTAGTCCAGATCAGAAGCAGCAAAGGTGTCAGTGAATCTGGAGCATCTATTCAGATCAGAAAAAAAGAGAGCTGAAAAAGACTAGGAGTTAAGTCAAGAAGACGCAGGAGTGAACCTGCAAAAGCTTCTCTCATCAAAGACAAGACAATTTGAACATCAATAATAATTGAAATGGAATGATTGTAGGCACTACATTGTTTATCACTGACTGAGTGAAAGGAACTCAGCGGTAACCACTGAAAGATGCTGGAGAATCAATTCTTCCTTTTAAACATTAGCAATTAAACAACTTTTAAAACAGGTAAGTAATTATTTCTGCTATATCTTACGATAATAGAATGGTTGAAGGAAAAATTTCTTTTCACAACAGCATTTCAGTGATTAAGGCAATAAGGAGTAAGAGAATACAATCTCCCCTGGTGAAGAAAACATAGGCAGTGGTCATGGAAAGCTGCTGTGATCATACAGACACCCAGAAACGATGCACCCATGGGTGCAGCTAACAGAACTATAGACGCAATATACTTGCCAGAAAATAAAATCTCAATTTGAGAAGACTCTAGATCTAATTACCAATTTACAGGGAAGTAAAGAAGAAAAGAACATGTTAAATGACACCATTGGAGTGCAATGATCAAAATCCAGACAGTGGAAACTATAAGTCAAGCAGCCAAGTTTTGTCAACCAGTTACATTGCTGGATAAGAAAGAAAACTATAGATTTAAAAGGATTAAGGAGACATGTCAATCGGTTGGAGTATTAGGACTTTGTTTTAAGCGTGATTTAAGCACACTTAAAAATAAACGAGAATAAAAAGTCAACAGTAACTAGCTACTGAAGAATTATTGTAATTTTTTGGTGTGTAATGACATTAGGTTATGGTGTTATGTCTTCTTGAGTTTATATTTTGGGAAAAAATCAATAAAATGGCATAAGGTCACTTTTATTCCAAAATAATCAGTGGAGGAGAATGTGTGGAAATATGGGTGAAAAGAGATTCTCTAGGGATTCATAATAGAAGGTGGTTGGCATAGGGAGATTGATTATTTTCTTCTATTTTTGTATTTGCTTGAAATTGTCCCTATTAGAATACTTTATAAGATTATAAGTATAGTATCTGAAGCTAATTGCTAGCCACTAGAAAACTCAAACATCTAATGTAAGTATAAAAAACCAGGCAAAGGAAGCAGAGCCTGATGGGAGCTTGTTTACCCCCTACTCGCCCTTCTCATTTCCATGGAGTAGAGACCCCAGCCACTGTTTACTGCAGGAGGACCAAGGCACAGAGTCATAGGAACTGATGCAGAAGTTCGGAGATAGCCATCAAAACACTTTAAAGTCTCATTTTAACAAAAAGGAGAGAAGAAAATGGTGAATTTCCTTTCTTGTTTTATATTGTATTGTCTGTTTTTAATTTGTTCATATATTTCTTTTTAATTGTACTATGATCTGTATAACAGAAAAATCACATAAACACATTTTAAATGTCCAAATCAGCGTCATTGGGTGTGTTTGCAACATTGTGCTCTCTTTTCCACTGCCCATTTCCAGAACTGTTTCTCGTCCCAAACAGAAACTCACTAAACAATAACTCTCCCCTCTCCTTAGACCCTGGTAACCTCTATTCTGCTTTCTATGTCTCAATTTACCTATTCTAGATGCTTCCTAAAGCTGGAATTATGTGGTATTTGTCCTTTCATGTCTGCATTAGTTCAATTAGCAGAATACTTTCCTGGTTCATTTATGTCATGGTGTGTTTCAGAATGTTGATCCTTTTCTAGTTGTGGTAAAATATACACAACAAGACGTAGCATTTTAACCATTTTAGGACAACACAGTGCCCTTAGCTATGCATGCATTACTCTGCTCTTGCCATCATCCATCTTTAGAACTTCTTCACCTTCTCAAACAGAAACTCTACACCAATCAAATAATAGCTCCCCATTTTTTTTCCGGCTATCCCCTGGGGCCTGCTCCTGTAATCTGTCTCCTGGAGGTTATCTCATGTTAGTAGAATCATGCAGTTTTTGTCCTTTCATGTCTGGCTTGTTTCACTTAGTACAATATTTTCAAGGTTCAGCCATGTTGTAGAATTTCAATCCTTTTAAGTGTGAATTCTATTTATGCACCATATCTTCATTCACTTGTTGAGAGACATTTCTATTTTTTTTTTTTGGATGTTGTCAATAACGCTGCCAAAATCTTGGTGTGCAAGGATCTGTCTGGGTCTGTGCTTCAGATTCTTTTGAGTATCTACCTAGGAGAAGAATTGCGGGACCATATGAAATTCTATGCTTAACTTTCGGGGGAACTCCTGAACTGCTTCCCACAGCAGTTGCATCATTTTATAGTCCCAGTAGTAATTCAGAAAGGCCCCAATTGCTGTAACATCTCTAACAGCACTTGCTATTTTTTGCTTTTGTTTGTTTGTTGTTTGTTAAGTACTTACCAAAATAGCTATGAAGGAGTACCTTACTGTGATTTTGATTTGCATTTCCTTAATGACTAGTGATGTTGGACATTTTTCATGTGCTTATTGACCAGTTGCATATCTTCGTTGGTAAAACATTTACTTGTATCCTTTGTCCATTTTTAGTTAATTTGATTTTATGTTATTAAATTGTTGGGACTCATAATATATTCTTGGCATTAATTCCTTACTATAGATACGATTCGCAAATATTTTCTCCCATTTTGGTATTTTCTTTTTGTTCTGTTAGAGTGTCTTTTCATGGGGAAGTTTTTCATTTTGGTGAGATCTAGTTCATGCGTTTTATTTTTCTTTTCCTTTCTGAAGTTCAGTGTCATATCCAAGAAACTGTCAAAGCTAATGTCATGCAGTTTTTCTCTCACATTTTCACTACGATTTTAACAGTTATGTCTCTTATGTTTAGGCCTTTGACCCATTTTTGGTCATTATGTATTTTTATTTTATTTTATACATAATGTAATGTGAAAGTAAAACTGCTACTTTAGGAGTTTAGTAGTAAACATAAGAAAATAAGCTGTAAAATTATTTAATGTACCTAATTCAATAAGATGACAGTTATCTTTTTGAAATTATTATTTGAAGAAATGGAAAAAAATTCAGTTACCTTTTTTGATTTTTATCGTTAGAAATTCCTGTCTTTGAAAATTACATTGTTCTACCTTTTCCTCCTTCAGTTTTGCAGTGGCCTTCAGTTAAATTGCATTGGAAAGTCCAAAATAGACACTGATTCAAAGGTCAGCAATGACTCTTCCCCAATGCTCTGGAAAACCTCAGAAGCAGGTGGCTTCCAGCCTGTGCGTTATGAGGAAGGTTAGTTTCTCATTCGGTCCAAAAGGAGGGACAAAAATAGACTCTGGGAGCCTAAGGCACTAGGCACAGTGATGTGACTGGGCACAGCCCACTAACTGCGGCACTAGATGTTGATCGCTACCAGGATGCACAAGAGGGGTCCCACGATGAGGGTGGAATCTGGGCCCTCTACTGGCACATGCCCAGCTTGGGCAGTGAGGACCTCTGCAAGTTGGTCCTGATCTGACCTTCGCTCCTAGTCCTTGAAAGCTCTGTGCCTGCGCATCTAGAGTGGTGTTGCACCCTGGGCTCTGGCAGGTACCAGTGGCCATGCACATCAGCCACTCACTTCAAAGGTTTTTGCCCTAAGACCATCAACTGTCCACACACCCAGTCTGTGAAAGCAATGACAGCTGCCTTTTACTGAGCACAGAATTGATGTCATGTTGCCCTGTCATCTGATTCTAATAATAACCTAGGAAGGTGGGTGATTTTAGTCTCATTTTACAGATGAGGATACTAAGGGTTAATCATCAGATTTAAGATACTGCAGTTAGAATGCAAACCGAGTCCAGCTGGACCAAGGCCATCTCAGTATGGCCCTGTATCATATAACAATGTTTTAGACAATATATAACAGTGGTCCCATAGGTTGTACTAGAGCAGAAATTTTTCTGTTTCCTAGTGAGATTGTGGCTGCCATACTGCCTCAGCATAATCTGTTACTCAAATGTTTGTGGTGACATGAATATAAATAAATCTACTGTTCTCCTGATCATATAAAACTGTATCAGCTATAACTATGTACATTGCATGATTCTTGATAATGTTAGTAAGTGTTAATAAGTGGTCCATATTTAAAATGTTTCCCAAAGCTTTCTGTGTTCATATGCAGAGTGTTTGTAAGGTGATCAGATTGTGGGGGTGGTATAGCTGACCTGTTGTCGGGAGGCGGGGCCTAGATGGGAGAGATGGATCACGGGGGCGTGGCCTGGGAGAACTTATTTCCTTTCCCTGCTCCTCCCTTCACACTCAAACAGTGATGTATCAAGATCCATCTTGCTTCTTGTCCATCATGCAACGGGCAGCTCACTTTGGCCCAAACATTTCTACCCTCTGCTTCTGCCCAGGAGGCAGTTAACTACAGACTGATACCTCTACAAATTGTGAGCCAAAATAAACCTCTCTTCCTCAAATTACAGTAGGGAACTGTGTCAGCAACAAGAAAGTGGTGAAAACGGTAATTGTGTCACTAACTTATATATTTACTCTACTATATATTTTGCTATTCATTTAGGCTACACACCCCATACTTACTTTAACAAAATGCTTAGGCTATGTGTGGGGAAGTTCCTGCCCATTTTTGTCAAGCGGATACAGCACTGTATAGTGACAGTCCTTGTTTCTGGCTCACACCCTTCCTATCCCAGAGTCCAATCATATCATTAACAATTCTTTCCTAAAGATGCACAATCCTCCCTGGATTTCAGCTCAGGGAGCAGAGTGAGAGCTTGAAGAGCAAAGTAAGATGTTGGTCAATAACCCTGTTCCCAAGCCTCCCAAGATAATTCTTCAGCAAAGATTTCAAAACATTCAGAAGATAGAATAGCTGCCATTGAGCAGAATGACCAAGAAGAGAGCCTGGTAGGTCTCTGCTGGCAGCAGGGTAATTTGGTATAAGAAACTGAGACTTCGCTTTCTCAATAAAATTAATAAAAAAAAATAAAATAAAATAAAAAATAAATAAAAAATAAATAAAAAATAAAAAATAAAAAAAAGAAACTGAGACTTCGGTCAACTTATCCTAACACAGGTCTTGCAACAGGCACTGTTCCTGTTTCTCACAGGAATGCTGTGAGAGGCTGAGACAACCGGTGAAAAGTGTGAGCCCAGCCCAAGAAACAGTGATGTATCAAGATCCATCTCAAAAATCAAAATTAAAAGCGTTGAGAATGTAGCCCAGGTGAAGGCCCTGGGTTTAGCCTCCAGTCCTGCAAAACAAAAACAAAAACGAGAACTGGAAGGTTAGACCAGCAATGAGTGTATGCTTTGAAAAAGTCCCTGTGTCTCATCCCCAGCACCAAAACAAAACAAACAACAAACATAAGAGGCATGCCTTCAACTTTTAAAAACAAGTACAATGATGAAAACTACATTTTATATTTGTGATGGCCTAAAAGAATGGTTTAAGAATCTCAAATTTATAATATGATAGAATCCTATTTCTGTTGACTGTGTGTATTCTTTATATCCTGATTGTAGTGTGACAATCTGCAATGTGACTTTGAGGCCCCAAAGAAGGAAAAAGATAAATAAATAAATAAAAGGTTTTTTTAGAGACCTAGGGTTTTTGTGATTGCTGCCCAGATGGGTGACATTGAGCATACCATGTGAGATTGCTGACCGTTGCTTTGTGCACCATGACGTCATATATTCTTTTGTTCCTTCAGAAAACCAAGTATTTCTTAAGGACCGTCCACTGAGAAATGTACTTGAGAGATTTAATTTATAAAAGTGATTGAGTGATAACTCAGAAAGGACAATGCCATTGGAAGAATTTATTATCCACATGCACACCACACATGCAGGGCCATAGGGGAAGCATCAGGGTGGTCTGGAGGCAGAAACAGGAGCGAGGGAGGCAGCCAGGCTGGAGTCTTCAGGGGGGTTTCCATGAGAAAGAAGAGCCAGGGCAGATCCACAGGCTGGTATGAATCATTTCCATGGGATTTTGGGATCCAAATGCTCTCCAGTTGCTTGAAGTCCCGCCTTGGGATGCCTTACTCCAGGGAAGTATTGGCTGGCATGTAGTGCACAAGTTAGGGAGGGAGTTGGCTGGGGCTCTGGCCTTGAGGATTGGTTGGTTTGTATGTGAAGGAGGAGCCCCTGGCCACACACTTGAAGAATCGTCTTGCTCTGGAAAGCTGCCATCTCTCTCTGAGTCTGTGAGATCCCCAAATGCCAGAGCATCTGGAATACAGAAAATAGAATTATTAGAATTGGCCCTATAAGAATACGCAGACCAAGTAGTTTTTTCATGTCTTACTCCTTATGGTGATCCTGATAATACACTGGTGGGTAAAACTATGTGGTTGTCTTCGTGCAACATTTAGTCTAATTGTAAAATAATGAGGTTGAAATTAGTTAATCTCTCAATTATGTAACTCCTTATGTAACACTTACCTGAGGGGGCAGAGTCCTGTTTGTGAGTTACTGGCAGTTACACCCTTGGTCAGAAGCTAATCCTTAATTATGACATGATTTCAGCTGGGAAGCAATCGTCTTTAAATGACTGGCTCATGGTAGATTCCAAGAGAACATCAGGGAAGTCAGAGGAGCTAGTGACCCTTGGCCACATATAGTTGCTTTTCTTGGTTTTTGTTTTCTTCCTGGCTGTTCTAACCCCAGCCACCATCTCCTTACTCTTTTGCTCACCTCCTCCATCTCCTGACCTCTACTCACATCCCTCCAATTCCCTTTCCCCAATAACTTTTCCTGCGATCATGAATTAGTCAGAAGTATTCTAGAAGTTTTAAGTATTCTAAATCAATGGAGGAAGGTTTCTCTCCTATCATTTAGTTTTCTCATCTCATGGTGCTGTGTTAAGTCTGGATGGTACTCATGTTTTAGTATTATTTCTCAAGGTGTGTTCATGATCTGGGATATAATTGCTTTTCAAAAAAATGTTCTATAGATGCTTAAAAAGTTTATTCTTTGTTGAGTAAAGTTTTCCCTCTCTAGATCTATTAATGGTGTTCTATTGCCTTTTATTGTCATTAAATTTTTGTTGTTGTTGTTGTTGTTGTTACCTGTCAGTTTGTAAGAGAGATTCTCCCACTGGGAACATGGACTTGTCAACTTCATCTGATGACTTTGTCCACTTTTTAAAGCTTCTAAAAATTTTCATTAGTACAGGTTTGTAGTATGCAATGATTGCATTAATCATAGGGAGTTGGTGTCTGTACATAGCACATCTCCATGTTGTTTAAGATTCTGTCCAGCTTTGTCTTTGATGTCTGAAGAATATATTGTATAAATACAGGTATGCAGTTTCCACAGTGTTGCATACTTCTGTTGAACTGTGCCTGCCTATCAACATTGAATAAGGATAGTCTCAAACAGTCACCTTTGGAAGAAGAACTACAAGTGTGAAGTGTACAGAGGTGTGTATCTGCAACCCCAGCTCCTTGGGTAGCTGAGGTAGAAGGGTTACAGGTTCAAGGCCAATCCAGTAATTTAATGATTCAGCAAGACTGTCTCAGAAAAAGATAAGAGAAAGAAAAGAAAAGAAAAGAAGGAAGGAAGGAAGGAAGGAGAGAGAGAGAGAGAAAGAGAGAGAGAGAGAGAGAGAGACACTGGATGTTGTGGCGTATGCCTATAATCCCAGCTCTTGGGGGCTGTAAACAGGCGGATCACTACAAGTCCAATCTAATAGTGAGACCCTGAACACCATGTGGACTCTTCCAAAATATAAAAAAGAAAGAAAGAAAGAAAGAAAGAAAGAAAGAAAGAAAGACAGGCATTTGAACTAGAAGTTCTGGGGTGAGACCCAAGCAAACATTTTTTTCCCCAAAAAAATCACTCAATGAGAATATTGATGGTCAGAGTTGAAAATCATGGTGTAAAGGTTAAAAACACAATAGCTGATGGTAATGGCTTCCAGACTTTAGGTCTACTACATTCCTCAACTAGAGTGTCCTTTTGAAACTGCTATAGGGTAGGGTCCACCCTATGTCCAGTGTCTCTCCTCCTACCCATGGACAAGCAGAATGGAGAGTCACTTGACAGGGGTGTGGGAGAAACAAGTGGGTCACACCTTGCCAAATCCAAAGTCTAGCTGCTACCTTGGGAACACCTGTTAGAACATTCATCTAAACCTTGGCTGGGAACATGCTGATGTTACAGGTGAGAATAAGGTGGGACTTGAAGTAGCACAGCCTACAGATGCTCAGCTAGTCTCGGGTAGGAGAATATACAGGCTGAGAGGTGCTCTCCTCAGCCCCACTCTGAATTGCCAGGTTTCCAATCTGGATGTACAGCATGATAGGACATCAGTGTTTAGGATATGTGGTCCTACGCAACCTTCCTTGATAGCTGCTATAGAGCTGACCTGAAATGTCTCTCAAAGGTACATGTGTTAAATCTTTGCTTCCCAGGGATGCCCTATTGCCACACAATGAAAACTTTAGGAGGTGGGAGGTCTAGCAGGAGGTGTTTTTGGAGGGATGCCCTTGAAATGGATGTTGGACTGTCTCAGTTACTTTTCTCTTGTTGCTGGGACAAAATACCTGACACCCAAAATTAAGCAAGAAAAGGTTTATTTAGCTCAGATTTACTGAAGGTTTCAGTCCATACTCGGCTGGCTCCAAGGCATAGAGTAGCATGCGGAAGAGAGTAGCAGTTCATGGTGGCAGAAAACATCAAAACAGCAAGAGCAAATGGGAGAAGTAGTGGCAACAATGGCAACAGAGAGCAAGTCTGTCTCCCTTATGCTGTATTCAGGCTGTCTGCCTCAGGCTGGGTGTAGCACTCACACCCATAATCCTAGCAGTGGATCATGAATTAATCACAAACTCTAGAAGTCCACACCATGACTACATGAGGCTTTGGGGAAACAACTAGACATAAACCATAACGTGGACTCCAGTCCCTCTTCCTCTCTTTTGCAGCCCATAGTCTTCCTAAGGACAGTAGAGCATGTACTTCTTAAAGGCACATAATTTTGGCACCAGGCAGGTGAGATTACAGTGCTCTTCCTGTTCTATGAGGTTCTGTCTTGGGCTGGCTTCCCCCACAAGCAAACCCTGAAATAAGGACTGAGTATGAGTGGATTATTCAGGAAGTGAACCTAGGAAACACCAATGGGGAAGCGAGAAAGTGATATAGGGAAGGCAACAGAACCAATGGGTGAGATGTTAACAAGCATGTAGACACTTGGGCTGCACTCCAGCTCATCCTGGGCTGAGGTTGTTCTCCAGGGTATGGACTCTTTCACATTTGGGGCCTGTCTTGAATATGGACCTACAGGAAGCCTTCAGGCAAAGAGTCATTGTGGCTTGCAGCAGGACATGGTATAAGCCAGATTCTCTGGAGAAACAGGATCAGTAAGATATTTTATCATATGATATTAACTCAAGTGATTATGGGAGCTGAGAGGTGTAAAAATCTGCTATGTACACACTGAAGGCCCAGGAAAGCTGGTGGTACAATTCACAGGCCTAAGAGACATTTCTACTTGATTTATAGACAAAGACATTAACAGCAGCATATCCCATCTAAAATGACACGACTAACCATCTAACAACAAAAAATGTCCCAACCCTCTCCCCAGAAAAGAAAGTAGAGCTCCTAAGTGGTATTTACTCTTCTCTTTGATATCCCAAACTTATTGTGATGTAAAGTGAATATATCTCATGTCACATGAAGAAGAATAAAAGAAGAAAGCATACACACGTGTATGTACATGTAAATACAAATAAATGTATAACACGAAAGCTACTCATGATAATTGAAGGAAATATTCATGAAAATACAGTCCTCATTTTTGTATTGGTCAAATGGTTGTTGCTATTTTCTTTCAGTACCTAGTCTGTATTCCTTTTGACAAGCACCACAGCTGGACATGCTTCTATACCCAATGGGGAGACCCAGGCCACTGTTCCTGAAGGGGTGAGCCATTAGTTCTGCCTGGATGGAGTTATTGAAGTTTTCCATTGACATTAATCACAGAGCAACTAAAATGGAAGTCTTCACTCCAGGTCAGTAGAACCACTGTAGTGTCCACTGGCATAAGTAGCTCTTCTTTGGCTAGTAAGACTTCTAGGCTAGTAAAGCACAGGTTGTGATGAAAGGAAGCAAAAATTTTGCTGGTGGTTCTCTAGGAATAATCATGAGTTGTGTTACTCTCAAATGTATACATTAATTCTTAGACCTATAAATCCTTACTTTGAGGGAAACAATATCAAAGGTTGGACTCGGACTCCCCATGAAGACTCCCTTCTGGAGAACTCTAGTGCTGTAAGTTATGGCTGGTGCCATAACTGACTCAAGACTATCCAAATTTTCCATGTGAGTACTTTAGGATAATGCTGAACACAGTACAATGGATGAATTTATTATTATAGACTCATTGTCATACTCCTTTAACTGTCAAGTGAGTTTTCTTACCAGAATCAACATTGTACAGACTATCATGACAATGGACAAGGTATTCAGTAAATCCAGATGTGATGGTTTGGTAGATGTATTGGGGTATAGAAAAACCAAACTTATATTTACATGCCAGTATAAACGAAACATTGCCATTTTCACAATGAAATTGGACCAAGGAGACCCTTCCCTGAACATGTACTGCAGTGATGAGTAGGAGATGAAGGAATGTGAGAGGAATACTAAATTGTCATCTTGCCCTCTGCTCTATCATACCACAACAGCCATCCACTATACTACTCAAAGCAGCGCATATCTCCTGCAATTTGCTTTAGTTGATCATCATTCAAGGAAGCAGTTTTTCATAGCTTATTTAAATAAAAAAGGAAGCAAGAGAAAAGGAAAAAAGATAAAGAAAACTTAAAAAGCAAAAAATGAATTCTAGAAAGATGGCAGATTGGTGAACGGAACAGAAACAGCCTCTCCAAGATTTGGTGTCCAAATGCTGGAATATAACAATATCAAGAAGAGAAGAAGGCAGGAAGTGAATCTCCAGGACTCAGCATGGATCTGACGTGAGAATTAAAACACACAAGGAGAGCAAAGAGAGAGACCTCAATGCAAAAGAGATGGCAAGCAGCACTTTCTGCCTCAGCCATGATTCACTGAATGGGAGTGAAGACTTGAATCTGCAGATGCATGGTGATGACTGGTGACCCCTGAGTTCTGCACACAGAAACACACTACAGAAATAGAGCACTGAGAGCTTGATCCCCAGGCTTGCCGTGCCGGCCCCACCCCTGGGATAGGCTGAGACGGCGAATGAGACTACACATGGTGGTGTGCACCTTTAATTCCAGCACTTAGGCTTTAAACAGGAGGATCACGGAGTCGGATCTACACAGTGAGACCTGTAGATCTTGTCCTAAAAGTACAAAATAAAACCTAAATAAAGAAATAGAGCAGTAGACAGACACAGCAGGCCACAGTGGCTGGTGATTTATGAAGATTCAGACATCTCCCAGAAGAGGGCAATTGGCTGGTCACCACCTTGGAAAGATGAGAACTCAGAACTCAGAGGAGTGTCAGGTTGGTTCAGTCTAGTGGTTCACAGTGTCAGGGCAAAGTAGAACTGAGTCCAAATCAGCAGAAGGTGAAATCACTAAGTTCAAGTCAGAAGAAGCACAGGGAGTGTTGAAGCCTGAACAAATGCAGTTCCAAGATTTTTTAATCTAGCAGTTAATTGGAAAGATTCTCAGCCTGACTAACTGATACCTGTGGACTAAGCAACTGCACTGAAGCTGGTAATCTGTAATAGTAGTCTCATGCTTGGAGTGCCTGCCATTCTGGTCTTCTGAATACGGGCTACTTCTCATGACACGCCAGTTGCTGCTGTGCTGTCTCTCAGGTAGATGATTGTTCAAAAAGAAAGGGGTGGTGAATG
>NDGN011353167.1:0-11692 GCA_002564285.1 Tympanoctomys barrerae | reverse complement strand
TTTTGTGGAACCAGGGATTATGCTTGCCAGGCAAATGCTTATTCCACTGAGCCATCTCCCTGGCCCCCCATGAGTTTTATTCTTGATGAAAAAAAAAAAAGGTAAGGGATCTAACAGGTGGAGAGAGAGGAGAATGAACTAAGATGTGTTATATACTATGTATCAACTCTCTATGACAAATGTAATCATTTTATATTGCCAACATGTGTTAATTGACAAATTGTGTCTTCATAGTTGGTTACTCTTACCATAAAATAAAAACAAAAACTGTTACGTGATATTCTCTTTTCCTTTTCTAAAAGTTCTAATTCAAGCTCACTTCTCTTCTCTAGCTAATCCAACCAGAGCTTGCCAACCAGTATGTTAAAGCTGGAGTAGACTACTGGTGTCCCAATATACTCATTGCAGCCCATTGTGCTTGTAAATCACCTCACCACTTAATCCTCTGCCAAATGGCCCTAGGGCAAGTTGAGGATGGTCCATCCTCTTCTGTATCTTTGACTATAGTGGCATCCATGACATAAAGGTGGTAAGCACTGCTCTGTATTAGTTATACTATTTTCAGGAAGCTTGAGAAATATCAGTGGTAGTTGTTTTTTGTCTGTTTCAATTGGCTCCTATAGTTAGTTCCTTTAACAGATTAACCTTTAATAGATAGATGGTTTTACTTTCCCTATTTTGGAACACAGATGGGGAGAGGCCTCAAATAATTCTTGATCTAGTGACTGCCAAACTAGCCAGATTAAAAAAAAAAAAAAAACTTCCCAAGGTTAAGACAATTACAGACATATGGAACTGCTATGCGGAAGAAAAGCCCCTAATCTATATCATACTATCTAAAACTGTCCTCAGGATATACAAGATACACTGGCTAAGCCCCAAACTTAAATAATTGTAGCTAAGAAAGGGAAATTAAATGGTTAAAGGCACTTTTTGGACAAGAGGCAAATGCTCTTGCCATCCTTAAATGTAATTTTTAAAGTGAAATAAAATAAACAATTCACATTTGATAAGCTTACAAACCAAGGGACTGCAGTGAAAATCAGAAGCCAGTGGGGAATTGAAACAGACAGTTTCACTGGAAGAATGGTAAACACGGAACTGCTAACCATAATCATGATGCAAATGAGATAGAAAGGTGACTTGAAGGACAGAATGAATAGGCAGAAAAGTCTTAGAGGACAGGCAAGCTTATTATACCATCTGAGCTCTTCTTGACCAGCAATCTTTTCCTATTTTTGAAGCTTCAGGACATCCAGGGAGCATTTCCAGATGAAATTCTTATTCGTTTCCCTTCATTTAATCTATTCCATCACTTGAAAGTGTTAGGCCATGTCAGCAGCTGACAGAATGGATGTACCATATGATTTACACACATTATACTGCCCACATAGTAGCATATCTTAGAGTTGACAATGAGGACTTCCTACCATAATGCTTTACTTTCCTGGTGTCTGACAATTTAGGTGAGCTCTAATTTGGTTTTCTGTATTTAAAAAAAATTATTTTTAATTGAAAAATTTAAAATTGTGATAGATACCTATGAAATGCATTTTATTTATTATTATTTTGGCAGTATTGGGGATTGAATTTAGGATCTTGTGCTTGCTAAGCAGGCACTTATGCCGCTGAGCTATCTCCCTGACCCTTTGGTCCTTTTTATTTTCTATTTTTTTTTGGTACTGGGGATCAAACTTGGGACCTTGCACTTGCCAGGCAGGCACTTGAATTGCAGCATTTTAATTATTTTAAGTGTACAATTTGGGGCCAGGGAGATGGCTCAGTAGAATAAACACTTCCCTGGCAAGCTCAAGGATCTGAGTTCAATCATCGGTTCTGAAAAAAAAAAAAAAAAAAAAAGTGTACGATTCAGTAGTGCCAAGTATATTCACACTATTGAGCAATCTCTAGAAGTCTGTAGTCTCAAAAAACTATATCCATTACACATCAACGTTCTAATCTTCATTCTCCCAAGGCCTTAGACCACAGGGTCTCATTAAACAATGGGACTCATTGTGATCCTGCTGTTTTCAGTCTCCCAAGTGCTGGGATTACAGATGTGCGCCACCACTCCCAGTCTCAACTGCTGTCTCAGCACGCTCCAGGGGCAGGGCTGGCACAGTAGGCTGGGGATAGACCCACTGGACCCTGCATCTGCCTAAGCAGGCACTTTAATCTGCTGAGCTATCTGGCCGGCCCTTGTACCACAGATTCTTAATTAGTTCCCTTGTGTTTTGAGACCCTATATAGCTCAGGCTTGCTTTGAATTTACTATGCAGCCCAGGTTGGCTTTGAACTCACAGCAATCCTCCTGCCTCAGCCTCCCAAGCGCTGGAATTACAGTTATGCGCCACCATGCCTGATGAGTTCCCTTGTTTTTTTTTTTTTTTTTTTTTTTTTGCAGAACTGGGGATTGAACTCAGGCCCTTGTTCCACTGAACTATCTCCCTGGCCCCGAGTTCCCTTGTTGATGAGCATTTGTTTCCAGTTTTTTTTTTACTACTGTATACAATATACTGACTAATAATCTAGTTCACACTTTGTGCACTGTGTATTTCTCTTGGACAGATACCTAAGGATGCTGCAGTGAAGAGTAGGTGCATTTAAAGTTGAAATAAATACTATCAAACATCTCTGTAACAGTTTTGTCTGGCTTCCTAGAACTATACTTCCTTTGGAAAGCAAGTTCTGTTGACAAGCTTCCTCCAAAAAAATTACCTGATCCTCAAATTTGAGTAGGCCTAGAGCCCATGGAAATAAATGGAAGAAATTTCATGGGAGTAAGAAACTAGACCTGACAAAGGTATCATCAGTTGAGGTGAAGCTCAAAATAGAAGATGGAGGCCTTATGAACTCTTACCAGATTATGGTTGGAATTCCAGGAAAATTTGTTAATGAAGTCAAGTATATTCAAACACAGTGTTTCTCAAAGTTTCCATCATTCCCAAGTGTTATTTAGAGATTATTTAGAATACAGATTCTGACTCAGTAAATTTGAGATAAGGCTTGAGATTTGGGATAAGGCTTGAGGCTTGAGACTGAATTTCTAGCAAGTTCTTTGGTGAATTTTTTTGTAAGAAAAATTGTGCAAATCCTAAGGAAGATCAAAGAGAATCAGCTTTCCAGATCAATGATTCTCAAATTGTGTCCTCAGAGCAAATGCATCAGCATCATCTGGGGGCTTGTCAGAAATGCACATCCTCAGAACCCACACTTTCTGATTCAGAAACTCTAGGATGGGACTCCCATGTTTTAACAAGGCTCAAGGTGATTTTGTTGTATGATGAATTTAAGAATCATTGTGTTTTACATATTTAGCAAAGGTGATTGAACCTAGGTCTTTTGCACTCATAAATCTCCAGCCCGAGGGCTGGCTAAATAGCTCAGTGGACTAAAGTGCTTGTTTAGGCAGAGTGCAGTGGCTGGGGTTTAATCCCAGGCTTGTCATGGTTGCCCCACCCCTGGGGTGTGCTAAAATGGCCATTGAAGCTGGGCGTGCTGGCACATGCCTGTAATCCCAGCACTTGGGAGGCTGAAAACAGGACAATCACTACAAGAGTTCGATCTGTGTAGTGAAACCCTGTAGACTCTGTACTAAATACATTAAAAAAACCCCAAAACTCCAGCACCCTTCTTATGTATTTTTTTCAATACTTAGGACTGAATTTAGGGTCTTCACATGACCTATATTCTCAGCCTTTTAAAATTCTGAGACAGGGTGTCATTAATTGCCCAGATTGGTGTTGATTTTTTAGGCCTTATAAGTTTTTTGGAATCACTTGAAAAATAAGAATCCTTTTCAGAATTTCTCATCCTAAAAACTCAATATACAGCAATATTATGTATATTACATTACCCACCAAAATATAAAGCAGAAGTTACTATTTCTGTTTCAAACATATGAGGCTGAAGTTCTAAGGAGTTAAAAGTATCTCATTTAATTAAAATACAGTTTATAGAGCACATATTTAACATGTGCATGGCTTGGGCTCAATCCCAGGCATCAAAAATACCAAATCAAATATACAGTTTCAGACAGATGTCCTAACCACTGCCTTTTCAAACTATGACTTCTCATTCATTTTTAATTACTTAATGTATGAGTGTCTTACTTCAACTTTGGAGATCTTTACATCAGTACCATTTAGACCTTTCCTTCTCAGTAGTTTGGGGTGAAATTTGAATTTTTCATAACACACTAAAAGTCTAGTCAGACATAAAATATTACAAAATAATACAATTATTTTTTAAAAGCAGTAAGAAGTACATACTGTAGGTATCTTCCATGCTGAAAATGAAGGAGCTGATTTCAAGTGCTAGGGGGAAAAACACACACACAGATCAAGGAATCAGAAAATGTACCAAAGGCAGCCCTAAGAGGAGAAATCACTACTTGTTGAAACTCTCCAATTTCAATATAAGAAATCCTTAGTATGTATCTTGCTCCCCATTTTCTCCTCTTTCAAAGCTTTCTTTCCTCTTCTGAAGCTTGTTTTTTTCCCTGGTAGTACTAGGGACTGGATTCAGGGACTTACACATGATAGGCAAACATTGTACCCACTGAGCTAACACTCCTGCCCTTTTTATTTTTTTGAGAGAGCTACCTAGCCTGGGCTTGAATTTGCAATCCTTTTGCCTGAAGCCTTTTGAATAGTTGGGATTAAAAAGTGCGTACAATTCACACCCGACTGGTTTGAAGCAGTTTAAAACATCACTGCCTAATCTACATTCTTGGAATAAAGTTTAAGGCCCACAAATAGCCTATTACTATGTGTTTACCTGAGTAGGGATTTGATGCTATCTAACACTAGAGGGCATAAGTCAACACCATAAAAATACTTATTTAAATTCAGAACAGAAACAGGCATATGGTATTTTATTTTTTGAGACAAAGTATTGCTAAGTATTCCAAGATGGCCTTAATTGACTATATATAGCCCATGCTGGCTTCAAACTCAAAGAATCCTCTTGCCTCAGCATTTTGAGTGGCAGTGCTGGGATTACAGGAAGGCACCACCATGCCTGGTTTAGGGTACTATTTTAAAGCTCTCTTAAATTTCTAAAAATTACAGGATGGACAGGCTACCAGTCAGGAACGATGGACATCTATGCCAGACCCTTAATGGTTCAAAATGCTCAGACATTNTTTTTTTTTTTTTTTTGCTGGGGAGTGGTCTTTCTGAGACAGAGTTTCACTATGCAGTTGGGGTCGGCCCTGGACTCACTTTATACCCAAGCTGGCCTCAAATTCCCAGCAAACCTCCTGCCTCTGCCCTTAAGTGCCAGGATTACAGGTGTGTACAATCACACCTGGCTTTAGATTGCCATTTTTGACTTTTCTTGAACATGACCAGGAAGTGCCACTGCTTCATTTTGTCCTCCCCTCGCAGTCTCCTATATTAATATGGTTGATTTATACCTCTCTGGTTAATACTGAGGTCCTCTATTCACTGAGGGAAAACTTGTGAATGATAGGACTCAAGGACCACCTACTGTATATTATGGATAACAGTGCAAGAGGAGAAAATATTTAACAGAAATATGAAAGATTAAAGGAAATTGTTTTTTCATAGTTTGAATCCCCTTTTAGCAGAGAACGCCTTTAACACTAAAACAAAACATGGTAAAAACTATTCTATGTAAAACTACCTCACAGGAAGCTTCTGAAAATTTATTGTATTTACAGCTGTTGTCTCCAGGCAAGCTCTCCTTTGGCCTTTCATACAATTCCATACCCACCTCCCCATTCTATGACATAAGCAGCTGTGGAACTTATGTTAGGAAATACAACTGATCAGCTGGCAGGGCCCATTTGTTAATGACATCATTAAACTATCAAAAATGTATTTTTTAAATATCTGGATTAATAAATTCGGATTCTTTTTACACAGTTACTTCATAACTTTCCACTAAAGAGAGGTTTGGAATAAAGAACCAAGTAACCAGTTTCTTGATTTTTTAACGCACGTAAAGGAGTGACGACTGGCAAGTTCAGCAACATATAGGGAACCACTGTATTTTTTTTTCATGTAAAAAGACTAATTATAGTAGACTAAAGGCACTAGAATTTTTAGTATGATCGCTTAACTGTATCCCTTTAAATATCTCCCACGTATCTCCCAAACTGTTAACTAGTAACCCTGTTCCTTAGTACCAGACCAGTGATTCGGACAAACTGTGAAGCAGTTAAATTTAGGAACTGGAAGAGTTGGGAGCTACTGTTTCTTCCCAACAGAGTTGAAGGCCTCCATAAAAGAGTAGTTTTCTTCCTTTAGACAAAGAAACCCAAACCGAAATCTGAACAGTTTGAAGCGAGGGGACTAAAGAGAAGGTGGGGAAGATGGTTAACTCAAAAAGGCTGAAGAAGGCGCCAGCGAGGCCTTCGAGGGGACGACGGCTCACAACTGGTCCACAGCCAAAAGAGCTTCGTTCAGAGTCCGAGGGCTGAAAACTACACGCAGAAAGGGGCAAAAGAGACCTTACACGGAGATGGCAAAGCAGTACGGTTCGGGTGAATTGTCTGGAGGAGCCCAGCCGCGCTCTTCCCTACCTCAGCTGTGCAGCGCTCGCCGCCTTCGCCTCGCCGCCAAGCCCGGGCAACGCCCACTTCCGGTCCCTAGCCCGGGCTGCGCCTCGCACTTCCTGTGATGTCAGGCTGGGTCTGGCCCGGCGCGGCGCCTTCAGGGTGCCCACGGAGGGCAGTGGAGGCTTCTTCTCCCGCCCCCTCACCACCGCGCCCCACTCCCACAGGCGTTGCTGCCCTTCCGGCTTCTTTCTTAGGCCAGCTCTCCTCAGTGCTCCCCTCCCCACCCCCCGTACTGAGCATGCGTGCGTAGGGCGCGTGCATCCTTCTCGGGGATTCTTGGCGGCGGCCATTTTAGAAAATGAGAGTTTAGGAGGGAGACTGGGTAGTTGTCGGGTGCTGTCTGGAAGGAAACCTGATTATGGGGTTTTAGTAATAGAAAAATAGTTTAGATTTTGAGGAGAGAGAAGAAAAACTATTAAGGAGATAGGCAGAACAGTCAAAAAACGGCCAAAAACCAAGGGCAACAATTCTGTGTTTTAAGTTACAGGATCTCAGAATTTAAGAGGGCAGCAGGAGCACGTGAGAATGGATGGTAGAATGGTGGGTGAAGTTAGTAGCGTTAAAAGAAGTTTTAGGTTGAAGGGGACAAGTGGTTCGCCAAGTTACAACTTCATTGTAAAAAAACAACCAGCGAGCCATTGTTCTAAAAACTTGTGTGCACACACACAGAAAACATAAGTGGATTTTGATTCCAAAGCTCACTAAGAAAACAAATTCCAATGTGGATGAATGGTTGGTTATTTACTTATAGACAGGGTCTTATTACATAGTTCAGGTTATCCTTAAACTTGTAGTAATCCTCCTGCCTCAGCCTCCTGAGTGGTGGAATTACAGGTGTGCACCATCACACCCAGCCAGAAATAGGTGTTGATGCTTCCAGATTCAAGCCTTTTTTTTTTTTTTTTCCCGGAACCGGGGCTTGACCTCAGGCCCTTGCACTTGCCAGGCAGGCGCTTATTCTACTGAGCCATCTCCCTGGGCCTACAAGCCATTCTTGCAGGCTCTGTGCCTGCCTGTGTGTGAGCGTGTGTTAGCACTGGATGGAGATTGAACCGTCACACTGAGTTACTTCCCTTGCTCCCTTTTAACACTTTTAATTTTGAAACTGGGTCTCAGTCACTAAATTGCTTACTCAGAGTTTGAATTTGAGATCTTGTCCCTTGAAGACTGCTGAGATTATAGCCAAGCCCCACCATGCTGGTTTAGCGATTCTTAACCATTTCTGAACATAAAAATCATCTAAGGAGCTCTTAAAATATCCCAGGCTGCACGGTGTAGTAGGGGCAGGTCTGTAATCCCAGCATTCAGGAGGCTGAGGCAGGAGGCTTGCCATGGATTTGAGGCCAGCCTGGGCTACATAAATGACTTGAAGGTCAACCTGCATTACTTAGTAAGACCTTGTCTAAAAAAGAAAAAAAGAAAAAAAAAATATACGAGGTTGAGTTCCCATTCCAGGCCAATTAATCAGAAAGAGCCAGTAATAGTTATTTTTTTTAAAAAACTATCCAGATGAGTCTATTGTGCAGGCAGGGTTGAGAACCACTGATCTAAGCAATATTTTGAATTTACAAAAGCTATTCTTTCACCTGAATAGCGTGGATGATTCATATGAAGAAGGAACATGCTGTTAAAGTGCTTTTTCAAAGATAATTGCTAAGAATGAAAGCTTCATTGCCAGCTTAGCACAAAGCATTTTAGGAACAGCTGTTGTTTTGTCAAGTCAGTTTCAGATTGTTAGGCAATAGTTTTAAATAATTTTAATGAAATCCTAACCTCTGACTTTTTCATATCATTCATATTGAATTAGTAGGGCCACAGTGATTGGAACCAAAATATGAATTTTTAGGTTTCAAATCACAGTAATCTGATGCAAGTGTTTTCAGTATTACCATGATGTCCAAGTACTTTTCATGCAGATATCTGCAAATTGAAATTTTTGAGGAAGAAAGGCTAAGGATTTGAGAGGAAGAAGATTGGGTCCTAAGCCAGAATCTAAAATCAGGCTTCACTGCACTCAGAAATGGCTTGTTCGCCTGACAGGATTGTCAACTGATAAAGCTGCTTCATTTAGCACCAGTGAGCAAGCATACCATCTCACAAACAAAATTCAGACCTGCCTTTCAGTAGTGACTTTGAAAGAAAAATGCACCACACATCTATTCTTTTCAACCCCAGAACTTTCTGCTTTATCTGAGATCCCTGCTGAGCTTGCTTTCAGACTGGTTTTACAGCCTGGCTGGTCATATTTGAAAAAGAAGAAAGGAGAGACCAAGTCATTTAAACAAAGGCCATTCTAGGAGTTAGAGGAGACAATTCTAATAATTTCTGGCTTTATCTGTGCATTCTCTAGCATTTATCCTTGTAGATTATATTTTAACAATTAGTAATATAATAAATTTTATGGGGCTAATAGTTAAAAAGACAAATCTGTACTTTATTGACTGAAAATCCTTTGTTAGGTTGGGTATGGTGATGCACACCTGTATTCCCAGCTGCTCAGGAGGCTGAGGCAGGAGACCAAGAGTCAAGGCCAGTGTTGGCCATTTAGTGAGATCTTAAAAGAAGAAGTAGGGTGGGCAGGGATATAGCTCAGAAGCATAGCATCTCCTGGCAAGCCCAAGGTCCTGAGTTCAAGTCCCCGTGTGTGTGTGTGTGTGTGTGTGTGTGTTTGTGTGTGTATGGCTGAAGATGTCATACTCAAGCTCTAAATTCAGTGGCTAATACTGTACTATAAAATAAACAATGAAAACCTTTGTTAGAGGATTGGGGAGATAGCTCAGTCGTCCAGAGCCCTGCCTGGCGAGTGCAAATTTGATCCTGGGTGCTGGCCAGGGGTGCACTGTGCAGGCCTGAAACTGAGCACACCCCTATAATCCCAGCACTGGGGAGGTTGAGACAGGAAGATCACTATGAGTCTGAACTACATAGTGAGACCCTGTATCAAATAAATAAATAAAATTAAAAGAAAAAACTTTATTAGAAAGTGAACTTTTTATTTTTTTGGTGGAACCAGGGGTTGAACTTAGGGCCTTGTGCTTGCCAGGCAAGTGCTTATTCTACTGAGCCATCTCCCTGGTCCCTGAAATGAGTTTTTAAAAAGTCTTTGGATTGGAATTCTAATAGTCTTTTTTTATTTCTTTATTTTTCCTTTGGTAGCAGGGATTGAACTCAGGACCTTGCATTTGCCAAGCACACACTTGGGCCACTGCGCTATATCCCCATCCCCCTAAATAGTTCTTTTTTTTTAAAATTATTTTTTAAATTTTATTTATTTATGTGTGTGTGTGTGTGTGTGTGTGTGTGTGTGTGTGACCAGCTCAGCCCGCCAGGGGCGGGGCCAGCTGGCATGTGGTGCTGGGGTCTTGAACTGAGGTCCCTGCACTCTGCCAAGCGTGTTCCAAGTAGGTGCTTTAGATCACTGAGCCATTTCACCAGCCCCCTAAATAGTTCTTGAGATACATGCTAAAGTTTCATTTTCAGAAGGCCTAATAAACTTTTGCCCATCAGAACACTAAAATCTGTCTTTCTTCGTTTCTGTCTTGAAGTCTATCACCTAAGTCCTGGTTTTTTCATTATGATTTCTGATTGGTAGTTAACTGTATAATTAAAAACAGAAGAATTATTCTGTAAACAGTTGCAAGTCAAAATAAAGGGTTATGGGGAATGGGCCAGGTATTGGTTAGGATATACATTTATTGGGAAGTCTTGATGTATGGGTGAGAAAAGAGTTGGAGTTAGATATAATTATTCAGGCATAGTAGCAGGGAGAGGTGACAAACATGAAAATAAATTTATGCTTAGAAAAGAGTTGCTGAGAACTTGCTAAATGACAGCCAATATTGAACTCTAGAAAGCTAAAGTAAAATACAAGATGAGTGGAAGGAAAAAAAAGAGGTTATATTCTGTTAGTCATAATACATAAATGTTATTTGTCTCTGTAATCCACATTGTCTGTAATAATTACCAGTATGTGTTACTTAAGAAATTCACCGTGTTCTTCACTGATGTATGGGTAGTTCTTTTTCCTAGAGTTCAGGAAAATACAACTTCTCATGTGCTTTGAGTGCTGGCATCTAAGTAAATTGGAAGCCAAACTTTGTAAATTGTTCCAATATTGAAGAGACAGGTAAAGAAATGGAAACTTTCTTTATTAGGTTGAGTTATTTTTATTTTTTAGGGAAGGGTCTACAGGGTGTTCAGCATCTCACTATTAGATTGGACTCATAGTGACCTACCTGCTTACTGCTTCCCCAGTGCTGGGATTATAGGCACGCGCCACCACATCCAGTCTCAATTGCTGGCACGGCAGGCCTGGGGATCGAACCCCCAGCCTCTGCGTCTGCTTGCAGGTGCTTTAATCTGCTGAGCTATTTTGTCCAGCCCCCCCCCCTTTTTTTGTCTTTTTGAGACAGGGTCTCACTATGCAGTGCAGGCTGGCCTTGAGCTCACTTTGTATTCCAGGCTAGTCTCAACTCATAATGATCCTCCTGCCCCAGCCTACTGAGTGCTGGGACTACAGGTGTTTGTCAACTGGTGAATTTTTTGAAGACTGTTGAAAAGAAAGCAGCATGGCACAGTTAGGCCAAAGAAACCTCACCTGCTAAAAATTGTAAAAAAGGCTGTCATTGCACAGAACAGCTCTAAAACTCCATTACTGCCATTCCTTAGAGCTTTTATTTTAAGGAAGGCAAAGTGTTTAAATATAAGGCTCATTCTCTCTGTAAAACCTTCTACCCCCAACGTAGGACTAAATCCTTTTTCTTTTGTTTTGGAACTTCCACTTATGTTCTCCTTCCCTAGCACTTCTGCAGTATCAGCGGTCCTCAAAGTGTGGTCCCTGTGTGGTGCCATCAGTAGCATCTGGTGATCTGGAGAAAGGCAAATTCTTGGGCCCTCACAGACCTACTGAGTCAGCAACTCTGGAAGGTGAGAGGTCCTACAATTGGTATTTATTTATTTGAACAAACCTTCCATGTGATTCTGTTATCCTCTAAAGTTTGAGAACTATTGCTTTATACTATAATTGTTAGCACTTAAAAATTTTTTTTTCCATAATTTTATTGATAAACAAATAGCAATGAGACAGTTTCAAATGAAATTGGTAGG